>JANHGB010050170.1:0-27227 GCA_026283785.1 Coracopsis vasa | reverse complement strand
GCCCTCTTCACTTGTCCCCCGGCTGCTGAAGCGCTAAGGCCCGGGGAAGTATGGTGAGGCTCTCCTCGCTGGCGGGAGCTGGGGCTGGCTGCAGGCAGCGAGGGGCTGCCTGAGGGGACCCTGGAGCCCCTCCTGATTCAGGGAGCGGCCTCCCAGCGGGAAGCACCGATACAACAGCCCCGTGAAGGTTTCTGAGGCCTCTGAGGACAGGCGAAGACCGGACTGCTCTCCTGAACTGACGTACCAGGGACTGTAAGCATTAGCCGTGACTAAAGCGGTGTATGACTAAACGCGTTGTGAGGTAAAATTTGTAACGGTGGGAAGCCAGCAAACGTCAACAGCAGTCAGTACCAACGCAAGGGCTGACACAGCTCTATAGGTGTTTGCATCCAGCCTGCCTCACGAATAACGTTGCTCGTGAACTCTCAGTTTGCAGCCATTTGTTTCAGTTTCGTCTTGAATAACGAATCTGATCTTGAATCCTTACCCGCTCGTCTCTACCACTCTCTGGAATACAAGAAAGTGGAGAAATGCTCTGGATGTGACCTGTGCCAAGAAAGACATCTCCATCTCCACATGCATCCTGTTTACAGTGGTGTTAAATTTTGTATTCTCTGCCTTTCATAATGTGAGTTTCTGTTATGTTAAGCACCTGCATAATTTGAATCCTTTTCAGGATTCCTCATCAACAAGGGAATTTGTTTCAGTAAAAAACAGACCGATTCATTCCCACAGCCTCAAACATAATCCCTGGGTGATTGGACACATTAATACTGTGGCAGGGTGCCACCTGCTTCATTTATTCACTCGTGATTCAATGCTGCTTAGTCCCTGTCAAATGGGCTCTTTGTGCAACCTCCTGCGGTAATGCAAGAGGTCCCCCACAGGAATTTGTGCTATTCAGTAGGAAATACAAAAGGGAGAGTTGTAAACACTCTGATTAGTGTTGGAGCACAGAGATGTTGTCTCCACAGCATATTACATAACCATGCAACTTCCAGTTTACCTCCTCCCATCCAGAAGAAACAGTTTAACAGTAAGGGCTTACTGATTTATTTAACTTAACATCACTGCTAATGTCGGGGTTTTGTTACCCAAAGGCTGCTGCTTCTGGCAAAAGAAGAGAGAAAGGTTATTTCAGTAACATCCTATAGTAATTCGAGATGATGCCTGTGAGGATCTCCACTTGAAGTGACAGTCGCCAGAGGCTCTTGACTCTGAAGAGTATTATCACAGGTGGTTGCCAACACAAGTTCACGCACAATAGGCCCATCATCTAATGAGCCCAGAATGAATCTTCTCCGTTTTTTGAAGACAAACAAGTGATTGTGTATAGTGCTGACAATACCAATTTACTGCCATGTGAAACACATTTGGATGACTTCTGACCTACAAAACTTACTGTGATCTGAGGCCTACTTACACAGACTGAGGCTCTTTCTTACACCCTCCATGCACCCACATTCACTCTGTAAATTCTTACTGCTTGAAGGACAAACTAAAGAGTCTGAGGTGGCAAGCTCTCTGCTTTGAATTTCAGTCTTCCTGATGTACCTGACCCTCATAAACATACTAAAACAATAATGGAGGGAAGCATTAGAAGGCATTTTGACAGAAAAAAAGGGGTAAAAGGGCAGAGCTGTGTTAATGAATGATTCCTTCCCATTCCCTCTCAGTGACACTCCTACTTCAAGAAAGCCAGTTCTGGGGTTGAGTTTGTCTTGGAGAGATGGGAGCCTACATGGGCTGTACTATTCTGGGATAGCTGTAGATACACTATGTAGTTCTCATTAGCAATAGTGACACAGCAGTCATAAGAAGGTGTATTTATGAAAGAAACTAGTTGGCCACATACTGAAACACTCAACGTGATATAAAAAGAACCTGAATATATAAAAGAAAGCCTAGAAAAAAGTAGATTAGTTAATCCCTTTGGTGGGAAAGGTCTGTTATTTATATGATGTCCCACACAGCAGGAGAGCCAAAAGAGCTGTCTGACACTGAATTCTGCCTGTACAACTCCCATGAACAGTACTGCGGAGTTATGATTCCAAAATCATTGCAGCAAGAAGAAACTTTAAAAATACTTAAGAAATGAAG
Source organism: Coracopsis vasa (assembly GCA_026283785.1). Taxonomy (NCBI): domain Eukaryota; kingdom Metazoa; phylum Chordata; class Aves; order Psittaciformes; family Psittacidae; genus Coracopsis; species Coracopsis vasa. The sequence goes on along the minus strand of JANHGB010050170.1, from coordinate 25,127 downwards.
AGAATGTCATAAAACTTTGGTCTTGGTAGCCTTACATCTTAGATTTGTCTGAAAAAGGGATTTGCTTTGTTGCTTGCAACATCTTGTATCAAAGTATGTTTTCCTGTGCAAGTGGCACAAATTTTAATGATGTACTGCCTGGTGAAAGATACCATGCCAAGAGCATGTGGCAAATCTTGGCACAAGTATTTCCTTTGCAAAATCCAACTGACATTATGATCAGCCAAATGTTAGTTTATGTGATCAACACTCCGCTCCATGAGCACAGCACCGCAATGGTAGATGGAGGAACTCCAATATGGTACCCACAGAAATGAGCCCCTCCCAGGGCTGTCCCATGACAGCCACCACTGTGAGTATGGGATACCTGGGATGCAGGGGAATAGCATTTTGGGATGGCAGAAGACCTATTGCAGGGCTTGTAGCAGAAAGACCAAAGGCAGTGAAAGGGAGGAACAAAGGTGGAGAAAAAGAGGGTAAGAAGATAAAAGGGGCTGGTCAGTACACTTGTCTGACCGTGCCCTGCAGATACCTCATCACCGTGATCCATCCTGTCTCTTCATTAATGCTCCTCCTGGGTGAGGGGGTCTCTGTGCGTGTACATCTAAGTGCCAACCACTGGAAAGGCATGACAAGTCACAGGGGCCTGCATGTCTTGGGTGTCTGTGGCTGGAGAGACCACAGCATGTGTGTTGTGTGCGCCTGTGTGTCAGTGTGTGATCGCCAGCAAACATCCAGCCAGACCAGCCAACCAGCAGGAGGAGTGACTTGGGAGCCAGGTACCAAAGCAGCCATTAACTTTGACATGGATACTGGAGAGACCATAGATATGTTAGAGATACAAGCAGGTGTTCTTGTATTTCTTTTTTTAAGTACTAGACGTGAAAACTATTAAATGTACTAAAATGAAGCCAGGAGCCCTAAGAAATGACAGGAACACAATGGCACATTATAGTCATTGTACTCACTCTCTGTACGGTGTCAATGCTTCTGAAATTGTTGCTTCAGCAACAAGTGCCTGTGAGGAAAAACAAATGAAACCCAAACCAACTAAACAAAAACTTTAGCTACTTTTAAAGAAAGAATAACAAAAGACCTTCAACCCCTTCTCAGTCAGAACCCAAACAGACCAGGGATTTGTATAATTTCTTACTATATAAATTCCCTTTTTTGGCTTCCCTTGAAGCTCAGTAATTTACAATTCTATCCCAAAGGACAGTAATAAAACTGGCTGATGCCAGAAAAGTTTTTAAAACATATTCTGAAGCACTTGTGTAGGTGATGCTTTGCTGGTATCCAGACACAGGTGAAATAAAGCCCCTCCAAATTAATTATGATTTTTCTTGCAAAATGAGCAAGACTAAATGAAAAACTTTCCAAAAGAAAATCTTGAGAAAGAAAACACAAGAACCAGTAATGTCTTTTTATTAAAATACCTCTTAACACACTCATTGTAATAAAATACACTGGATGTTGCTGTATGACATTTGCATACATACAACACTTACAGCAAACTAGACAGCATCAGGAATTACAAAAAATAAGGCAAAGTGTACATCCTTACTTCCTGCTCTCAGGCCATTACGCACAAATAACCGTGTTTACATTTTTATGCCATTCCATACACTGTTTCCTGGACCCCTGTTAAGCAAATTCCCCATATCCCTCCCATTTTCACCCTTGCTGTTCCCTTGACTTGACCTCACAGTGAAATTCTAATGATGTAAATAGAGACGGTGTCACAGATCCATGGGGCAGCAGGTGCCTGACCAGAAACATCAGCCCTGTTTTTCCCCCCAGGAAGATTCTGAACTACTGTGATGCTTCTAATAATTCACCATTGCAAGAATCTGAAGCATGCTGATGTAGCAATGCTTACTTTGTGTCTCCTCTCTCGGTCAAGACCGATGATGCATCACCCTCTAGCTAAAACCAGTCACAGCTACTCTAACATATTCTTTCTCTCTGTTCATTTTAGGAAACTCAAGCGGAAGAAAAGATAACATGAATTGTCAAATATAGAAGGAACAACTCCTTCATGATAAGCTAAGCTTTTCTATTCACATCTATGAGTTTTTATTACTTCATTGCAAATCTGAAGCATAAAGGTATTCCATTATCCACTAGTTCAAAACAAACATTCATCTTTCAAGTACCTTTTTATAGCTGAAAAAGAGACTGAAGAAAATAACGTTATTTCACAAGAGTAGATTTTTTATCATCATTATTATTTCACCTTAATGAAAACTGTATCATAAGAAAAAATGAAAAGACAACATTCAGGCAAACTTTCCAACAAAATCAATTTAAAATGACTGCTTTCATTTGTACAAGGTACAGATAGACAGGTGTGACTATAAAACAGCTTAATCCCTCTAGACTGAGGTTAGTGAGAGAAACATGAAAGGTCAAATTCTTTTTTGTGTGTGCATATGCATATATGCATTAAAAAAAGAAATCAAGGAGTTCAAACCCACATCATTATAAATACCAAAAGCTGATCATTAACTATTCATACACTCTATGCTTGTACTTCGTACCATTATCAACAGGGCCCTAACTGGCTCATACTAACTGCTATGTAACTGCCAACATATTAAAACTGTTATTTAGAAAAATGGACGATGTTCTAAACTCAGAGTATCCTAATTCCGCCTTTGTGGACACATCTTCCTGTCCCAAGTGACAACATTTCATGGGGAAAAAACCCAGTAATTGTATTTTGGAATACATATTCACAGCAAACTACTAAACGGGAACATGTCTGCTGCCAACAGCTCAACTCAAGCCCTGTACCACTTACTGGTCATGTAATTTCCTTCTTCTTTATTCATTTAGTCATTAAATCCGTAGTAACTTTTTATGTTTTCTTTACTGGACTGAATGTTTGGGGAGTAAGCAGCCCTAGAGAACAGTGCAAACGGATGAGATGCAACTGCAATTAACAACTGTATTTTGGTATCTAATAGAAGACTGAAAAGGTGTTTTTTTTGTTCATTTAATATATAAATTATGCAGCATAGGCCCTAATGTACCTACAAGAGCTAGGCAAATGAAACTTGGAAGAGAAGTGCCCCATACATAGCGTTTTGTTGGGCAGCCCTTCTAAGAAGTTTGGATTTTATCCAAGACAGCCCATGTGCTGAACTTGAGAAGAAAGCATGAGGGTTTTTTTTTTGCCCAAATACCATTTTCACAATGGAAGGCTAAACTGAAAACCTGGAATGTAGTAAGGTTAAAAAACAAACCCAGAAACTAAACAAAAACCCACCAGCCCCTAAAGAACAACCAACCCCCTCCAACTAGCAGCCATTTCATTATCCGTTGAGCTTAGGTGATAGAAATCTCATTACCATACTCTTAATGTTTCCGTACTCTAAACTACAAGATATAGTACTACCTTCTGAAAACCAGTACAGTCAATACTTTCAAATCAAAGGAAAACAATCAGAACAGCAAGGATGAGCATGGCTGTACCATTTGAGCAGAAATAAACTTAAAACATAGTGTTGAAACTTCTACTAGTTAGCCTTGCTTACATGAATTAAAATTAAAAGACAAGGGAAAAAAAAAAGTTTTCAGATTTTATACATCTTTTTTCACCAAGGTACATTTAATTGCAACCAATAGGCACTCCACCAAAACACAGTATTTGCAATCCCCATCTCTTTAACCGAGAGAGATTACTTTGGCCTCAATATTGCTATATTACAATTTTCCTGCTTCAAAACATGCAGTTCATACATTTTACAGTTTTACTGCCGTAGTCGATGCATTCTGGCCCAATACACTCACAGCAGGCGTTGTGAAACCATCGGTATTTGGAAGCTCCCATGGACTCGCAAGAGATCTTGCACTGATGTATTGACATGCAGTCGTCAAAATACACCACAGTACACATGTGTTCTAAACCAAGAGGGGGGGAAAATTTGGTTTAAAAAGTCTTGAAATATTTTTAAAGGTTAGTTAAAAATTAATCAAATGTGCAGCTTTTGAAGTAGGATTGCAAATCATCATGACTGTAAGGCATACAGAAAAAAAGGTGATAGTGAAAGCAGAGAGAAGAGGCAGAGAGCCAAGGTACAATCTATCAACTTCAAGTTTTCAGTGTCTACAACTCAACCTGTTGTCTGCTCTCCTTCTGGATTCATTCATTTCTACAGTCAGAGGCATGAATATTTGGGGGTTTGGCCCCCAGTTATATGAGATACCTTCTCAAGCAGAAGGATGGTCTATGCCAAAACAACAGGCAGGCACGGTATTACCTTCCTCTGAAGGTAATACCGAGGTATCACTTTCACAGTTACCAGCAGTTGCTATATACCATCATGAAGAACTTCAGGTTTAGAGAAGTTATTTACAAAACACCAAACCCACTTATTTTAGTGTAAATGTTTCCTCCTCCGCACCCCCCAACTCCACAATATTCTTCAGCCAAATTAAATCACAGAGCTAGAGAATCCAGTTTTCCTCAACTTGAAACTGCACACTTTTTCCTTCTTTTTTAAACAAACCCACCAGCTTTAGTACTAACATTAAGAACCCCCTTCTGCCTAAATGTTGACTTTATTCTTCTAACAATCATGCAGTTAATTGAAATGCCATGAAGTTTGGTGTTGCAACTTCAAACTGGAGCTGAGGCATTCACAACTATAAAACAAAAACATCCCTCCCCAGTCTACTTGCAGATTCTACCACTTTCTTTTGTGCTGACCAGGTGATTACACCGTACCTTTGTTCATCCTCCAGAGGGCTTGAATTGTATTGTATTTACCCACAGCATTAACTTGGCACACTTTGGGGAAAAGCACAACTGGGAGCTGTCTGCACATATGAATGTCTCACTTGCACACATCAGAGTTGTGAGTGGGAGATGTCAAAGGGCTTTCTAGCCTATTACTGCTTCTGGAGTGTGGATCCAGGAGAAACATCCTGACCTACATTCCAATGTGGATTAGAAAAATGTAATCCAATCATAAATGGTAAACCAAGACAGGGTGGGGTTTTTTTGATGATTATGGAGATACGGAGAATGGTGAGTAACCAAAGGACTCTCAGAGCAGTGCAGCTTTTAAGCATAGTGTTTATTCAGTCTCTTATCTGTAAGCAAGTCTTGGGACGCTGATGTGCACCAGAACCTCCCCTTTAAAATTTGGGTGCCCCATACATCAACAGCCTCAGTAGTAGTATGCACATTTCATGGCAAGCTCCTAAGGTGAGGTCCAAAGTTGAGTCGAGGATAGCAAGGGTCTCCATCACTTTACAAGTCATCGGATCTATGCAGTCAGTTTCCTCAGTACCAACAGGTGATCTATGTGGTGCCCATGCTTTCGAGCATGTGACAAGAGACAACACAACGTACAGGAAAGCATGGTACATCAATCAGCTTTTCTTTAGACACATCCTCCTCTTTGACATCTGGAAACCCCATCTACCCTTTTAAGAACTATCATTTGTTAAAACATTTTTGAGGGAGCCTGACTACTGCCAAATGATTTTGCCACTACCTCAACAGCTGCAAGAGGGTCACAGGACATGCTACCAGCCTGCTGAAAGCAAGACGGTATTCACTGCCTTGTTTAGGCTCTGAACTGATGGACACATCTTGCAGATGTACAGTGCAACAGGCAGTAAGGATTTTGGGGACGAAGTGCATACCCACAACTGAAGCAGAAAAGCTGTACTGCAAGTAACGCTGCAGTTGTCCAAGGAATTTTTGAGTACCTGAAGCATTGCTGAGAATAACAAAGTACGTTGTGGCTGTGTGAGTCCTGTCCCATTCTTGATTCTTTACAATAAAGCCTGTGGCACAACCACCAGAGGAAGAGAGTTCTCAAATAACAAACCTCTGCCTAAAACCAACCAATATATCTACAGCGATATTTTGTTCGCAGAGGGGAGAAGGAAAGAGCAAAATGGATGCGTATGCTTACATACCAGCCAGGTATATACCTAAAGTGCTTGGCCAAAGCTGAAAAGTGGTAGGGAGATATAGCCATGACAGCCTTGAAGGCAAGAATCCATGTAGAGACCATACAGCAGCTCTATCTTCTTATGGAGGACACACTTGGCAACATTTAGTCACCGGCAACACAAAGCTCAGATTGCCAGTGTCCCAAGAAGGAGCAGACACCACCCATTCTCAGGAGTCCCAGACATTCCCAGGTATGTTCTGCTCATTCCTCACAGGAGGTTTTCAATGGAAGGGTAGGGTCCGAGAAAGTAGAGGCAAGTGTCTAGGCAGCATTCCTCATGAAATAAGCACCAGCAAGTGTCCTGTTGGTCATACAGTTCAGTGCTAGTGAGCAAGTACAGGAACATTACAGAAGCCTCTAAGACACATTCATACTCTTTGTACCCTCCTGCTTAATACCACTGCACTTCTTTGATAGTTTTTTGGTAGTTTTCTCCTCAAGTTTGACGTTAAAAGCCATAGGTAGGGTCGGTCTTAGAAGGTGACAGCTGGAGGCACAGATCTTCTATCTCCAAACAGGCAATCCAGGCTAATGCAGAAAGATTTCTTTCTGCAAAATCAGCTTTTGAGATGCCATCTCCACCTGACTGATCTAGTCTCTGGATCATCTTGCAAAGGCAAAATGACTCATGGCTCACTCTAGATAGTAGTAGAACAACTCTTTAGAGAAACCAGAGCCCTCTCCAGAGGGCTGTCAGAAGTGCTCACTGCTATCATGTTGAACACTGCACTCTGACTTGTAACACACAGAGGAAAGGCTACAGTAGGTCAGGAAAGCTTGTCAGGAAGGTTGTGCACGCTCTGAGGTGGGCTAGCTGTTCCCAGCACTTGCAGGCTGTCTTCACACCAGAGAATGGACCAGTGCCCTCTGTATTAGAAGACATCTGTGCTCTCTTTCATGTTCACCTCATCTGTGACAGCCTTTTCCATGTTACCAGTTCATTAGTCCTGGAGAAGCCCAGTTCATCAGCTAATGCCTGCTGAAATATGAAATAAACCTTGTGGAAGAAGAGCCTGTGATTTCTAGGATGTAAACATCAATGACACTGAACTGAGAGACTGAAGACCTCTCTTGGGGAGAAGGAGGCTGGAGGACCAGCAGCACCAGGTCCATAACCCTGGCAAAACCAGATGACAGCAGTCAGGTCCTGTGAGACTGGTCTCCTTGACCACTCTCCCAAGACCAAAACGGAACCAAAGCCATACCTCAATCTTATGAAGGTGGCAGCAGCATTAATTTTGACCTAACTGTAGAAGAAAGTTCATTTCCACCTGCACACAAGCCAAGAGGGTTAGGTCCTAAAGGACGAGTCCAAAATGCCACGAAGGGAAGAGAACAGACTGTACACAGCAAGCAAGAACCAGCAGCAGATCTTGTGGTTCCCAGCAGCTCTTGTAAGCAGCTGAAGGACATGTGCTGCGTATATGCTACCAAACTGTTTCTGAAGTCTCACTCACTCAGACACTTCCCAGGTCTGAATGAGTCAGACTGGACAGGGTGCTCTTTCTTTGTCACAGGACACTCCAGGTCCCCTCCTCAGCAGTGCCTGTGTAGAGGCTGAATTACTGAAAGCAGGAGAGTTCCTCACCTCAAGCATTAAATCCCTCTTTACAGGCTGCAGAAACAGTTACACAGGGGAAAAATATACATACCTACAGGCTCAGTTGGGATTCTGGATAGTATTTAACTTGTTTCACAAACCTAATTACACAGTCATCGCTCGGCTCCCTCAGTGTAGATAAAAAGGATGTTACTTGGTACAGTAACATCTCTTTCATTTGTATTTTGCCAATTTTCACACAGTAAGGACTACAGACTACAGGTGTGGGGAGGGATAAGGATGAAGCAGCATTCTCTTTTCTTCCAGAAGATGAACTTCTCACCTATTTCCACCCCCCACCCCCCAAATTCATACTCAACAAAGGCTGCATAGGAGAAAAAAACCAATCAAGTCTAATTTCAAAATGGCCAGAAGAAATAGACTTGCATTTCTGCCAGGCTTTGTTATGACACTGTCTGTGCTGCAAGTGAGATCTGTATCAGTGCACAGTGGAGGAATTTAGCAACTGAGAGAAGATAAAACAACTCAGTTCTTGTAAGTTAAGGAAAATGCTTCTCTACAAGATGAGAAAACTTCCCAAGTTAGTGGCAATTGCCTGCATGCAACCTTTGAAGCTAAAGGTGCTATGTAAGTTCAGCTGTTTGGTGGTCTACTTATTGATAGCTCTAAAAGTACTTCAAAAAGGTAACTGTCCATCCAGCAGCCATACCATTTATGCCAATCAGAACTTATAAAAATAATTAATTGTTTTAAATAAAAGTCTTCCTAGAATACCTACAGAGGTAGAAACCACTTTAGTGGATTTCTAGCTCTCTTCTACCTGGCTGGCACTGGAGGGGAGCAGAAGTGCAGAGCGGATGCCATCCCCTGTGTCACCAAGCTGTGTAAGTCAGAAACCCTTAACTACAACACAGATTTTGTTTCATCAGTTGCCAAAAGATTATGTAGTTCCCCTCTCTCTCTCGCCAACATCCTGTCATCATCTGAAACAATTAAGCTTATTTAAACATCTGAACTCACAGTTCAGAGCTCTGAGGGTACCAGCTGAAAGTAAAGCAAAAAGAGTAAAGTACGACTAGCTCTAGATTAACAATCATTGCAATCCTCTCTTAAGTGCCAGAAACTACTGATACAAAGAACTACAGCAGCTCCAGCAGCACATGCATACTTTGGCAACTAAAATGTTAAAAAGTCAATTCACAGGAGGAAAGGGAAGACACTCATTAAGATAATAACGGGGAAGTTCAAGGTCTGGCGGCTGGGCTCACAGCAGGCTGGGGCGAGAAAGGAATGCTTTATATCCCACCGCACCGCACCTCCTCCCGGATCTACAGCCGCCCTCCCAGGGCCAGTGGCTTCATGCCACTCAGGCACAGAGCTTGTGGGCTCCTGGGGCTGGTGCTGCTTTTCCTGGCACTCACCCAGAACTGCATTGAGCGAGCCTGGCACCCTGGACCAGCTTAATTGCAACCCATCAAAAGTAAAACCAGAACTGTGTTACACAACATAACAAGGGGTATTTGTAGGCAGAGCCTTTCCGAAATTGGGGATATATTCCAGAAGATAGCAGAGGGACTACTGTACCCTCACCAAAATCTACCTCTCATTAGCCCCTCCCCCATTACTGGTAATGCAGTAGGCTGCTGCCAGCACACCATGTTGGAGCGAAGCATATAAGGAGCCACAGAAGAACCACAAAATGGTGTAAGCACAGCCCTGTTAAAGAAATCATAAAGCATCTGTGTCCCTGCTTACAGGAATACTCTTTCTAATCCCTGAATATTACAGCCTTGAAGACAACTGCTGAGCGATTCACCTTAAGAACTTCTCCATTTGCAAGATCTGCCCTCTAAGATCTAACAGCACAGCTGGGGAGAAGTAAAGAGATGGTCTTCAGTTTCTTTCACTGCAGGCTATGCTTGTATGTGCTGCAACTGAGTCTGCACACATGCACGTGCACAAACCCAGCATCTCTTCAAGTGGTTCTTCTAACACATGCTAGCTTGTTAAACCACTGACTTGATTGTGTGACTGAATTTTCAATGGGCAGAAGCCATCAGATCCCAGCAACTTCCTGGGCTGCCTCCCTGTGCCCATGCTCACAAGGCTCTTTAGCCCTTGACCTATTACCCCTCCACCTTTTGGTTACTGCTTCTCCAATGATCTCATCAAGTGTTAAGAAAAATGCCACCCCACAGCTCATACAATGTCCAACACAAGAGGTACAACTCCCCAGACGTCCTTGCTTCCATCATACTACACATCAACCGACCAAGGCCAGCACCCAACTTTTCTCTCCACCTTTTCTCAATGCTTGAATCATCCACATTTTCATAAGCAAACTTTAATATGACTTCTGCAAAAGCAGAGCACTACAAAGTCACCTACACTGTGACCAAGAAAAGAGAATCCCCAACAGGCTTACATATTTAGATACTTAAAGTATACGATGTTGAAAGCCATCTTCTACCTTTTCCAGTTCTTCACTGATCACTAAGATGGAGGAGGCACAGCCAATGATTACAAGAACAGCTCTGACATTTATTTCTGTTCTTAGTGTCTACTGAAACCTGAAAAACAGTGACATTTGGTAACTATTTCCAAACATAACTGCTGTTTCTGGACTGTCATCATTCCAGTAAAACCTTTTTCAACCTAATCTCTAATACAGTCTGAGTAAGTGAAATGGAGACTTTTGACTAAGAAAAAATTGCAGTGTTATGTATTTGCCTGTTGTTAAACTCAAAACTCCTCCACACCCTTGCAATGCAATTCAAATTCCAAGTTTAATCCAAAACTATCATTAGCCCATCCGGTTGGTATAGTAGTAACGGACTGACAGAGAACAGCCATCTGGGCTGCAGTACTTAAGTACAGTGGGATATATTGAAGATTGTTCTAAGCATAATTTTTTTTCCCCAAGTATAATTTACCTCTTTAAATACTGTAGTGTTTGCACACAGGGCTTTTTGTGGCTTGCCATTTAAGGGCTTTCTGCATCATTCTCATAAAGGCAAGCAAAGGTTTTAATAACGTCAAAAACATATGAATGAGATGCTTTCTGACCATCTGGTTTCCCAGTTCTGGAGTTAATTTATTTTTCTAAAGTGCCTTAACCAAAGGAAATTAGAGATGTTGCCATTACGGTCCCATTTAATCAACAGCAGTCCTACTCAGAAACGTAACTAGGTCAAAGGTTCACAATGGCATGGCAAAGCAGCATGTCCATCAATTAGGGTATCTTTCATTGATAAGATAAAAGAGCCATCACAATGGCAACATATGGGGTAACGAATATTTAAAGTGTGTGTTGGGAAGGAAGCAAAGCATTAATTACACTAATAAAGCAAACCAGATTCTCCTTTTTTCCTGTTAAGCAGCAATTTCACTGTGAACTGTTTATGAGATTCCTTTAAGTCTGATGTAATCATTTGCAGGGAAGAGTACTTCAGGTTTGGTATGGAAACCAAGAAGAAGAGAGTATTTTTCTTTCTTATGCCACTGTTGTCACTACTTCAAATTTCTCATCCTCTCCCTCACTCCCCAACAATATTCTGAAGTCTGTCCTCTAAAGTAAAGGTAAGAATATAAAAACCTTGATATAAGAGGAATGAGTCCCCAAATTGCTTATTTTTAAGATTGTCTGTCACATACCCCTCCTCAACATAAAGAGCAATCTTGCTAATCTTACTCAGCTTTACTACAAACCATCCTCCTAAAGAGTTCAAGTTATGCCAGCTCAGATGGAAGAAACAAACACCTACTCCAGGTCCAACGGTTTATGGCACATGGCTTTCTCAAACCTCTGAAGCCATGCGTTTCAGTTGCCTACCTCGGCACTGATACATGGTTTGGGTTTAGTTTTTGGTCTGTCCTGTCTCCTAAGATATATGTAACTGCTTACGTGCTAGTGCACGCAAAATAACATGGACAATCTGCCTCATGCTACAGGACGAATTGTAGACCTAACAAACTCATGTGGTTCAGCATCTTCTAAGATCATCAGACACTTTAACACCATCTTCCATCTTCCTCAATACTTTTGCCTCACTCCATGTTAGTTCATGCTCAAAATTAGACTGAACTTTTCACACTTTTTTATGGGAAAAGAAGAAGCGAGCACAGACAAGCATAGGATATGCACCAAGAAGGCTCCTGGAAGAGACGAGAGGAAGGACACTACATTCATACCTTTGTCACTAGAGTAAGGTGCGTGGACATTGTTGCTTGGAACAGAGACGTTCTGATGCTGTGGCTGGTTCACTGTTTCTAAAAAGGAAACAAGGTTCTCGTGGTGTGACAGTTCTTCTGCCACGGGGAAGGAAACGATATTCCAGTTCAGCTGAGTATCCCCTTCCGTCAGTGCCCGGAAAAGGGAAGGAATTGGTTCATGCAACTCCTCAACAGTGCTCTTGGATGTTGGAGGTGTGTCACTGTAATTGCGAGGATTGCACATACCTGCAGCGGAATGAAACAATAAGTTACACGAAACTCTCTGAACTCCTCCTTGAAACAGGCAGGAGTATTTAGAACATTTAGAACAGAGCCCTTTCATACATATGGCACTCTCAGCTCAATAGCAGAACTGCCACCAAATACAGCAGGAGGAGCTTTCTGCAGTGGCAGGTTTCACATCTCTGCAGACTTCCACAAAACACACCTGTAACTTGTGAGATCCAAGTGAAAAGAAAAACCTCGTCCAAACAGCACTTCACTTCCCTTTTTATGCTAGAATGACAGTTTAGAGTATGAAGATCTCAATGGAAGGTTTGTTTCCCCTGGGAAAAGAGACAAAGCACAGTGTAATCGATACTAGTATGAATCTGGAATGAAAGCTTGCGACTGGATGAAGATAGTATCTTGACAAGTCCTGAGGTACATGGAACTTTTGATCACAATTCAAGTATTTGATCTCACCTGCTGCAGCAGTGCACTGGGTCTTTCTAGTCATCTGCCAGAGACGCAAAGATCACTATCAGGACTGAGCAAGGAGGGAGCATTACTTTACCTGCTTAGAGATAGCCCAGATGAACCTCATTTTGCTACTTAGTTGGAGGGGTCACTACAGGCAAAATGCTTGTTTCCAGCTTACCTCTTCCTTCTTTTTCAACATCTTTTGTGGTATCTTTTTTGAAACTTTGTAATCTTTTCTCTCTCTGCCACTTCCTACAAAGTGTTTTTGTGATGTGCAATGCAGGTGCTAGTTTTTCATTAACCATTTAAACACTAACATAACTAACATTTATTACTAGCAATGAAACTGAAGGGTATCTTGATTTAATCTAACACTGAAACAATCAAGATTAGAAAGAAAAGTTGTATCTGCATAGGTAGTTAAACTCAGAAGCCATAAAATACTATCAGAAGTCACCTGGCAAGAGACACACAAATCCATTCTCCTCATGTACATCTGGATAACATTTTGGGTAGTTTCACAGACACAGTTTTAGACAGCTACAGCTGCAAAGCACACCAATCCTTAAAGTATCAAAGCAATATAGGACATAAATGTTCAAAGACTACCTGTTCCACACAACCTGTTTCACACAACCTGTTCCACACAATCCATGCATCTCCTGCCCTGCAGATACATTAGAACTCCAGGTTCAGAAACTGTGTTTAACTGGAACCTTATACAAACCCACAATCTTTTCAATCTAAGGAGATGGATTTCCATAATGAACAAAGCAGAGGGAAGTTCATCCATGATGATTAGTATGAAATCTGGCAAATCCTAAGCAAGTGGTTAGCATTACCAGTGTTTTAATAACAAGAACACCTCAAGACAGTCTGTTCCTATAAAAAGGTCTTCAAAGATGTTCCTGGACTCACTGCTTTAACTAAAGATTTCTATCCCTGCATTAATGCTTCTTAGTGAGCACATGGAATACTCATCATACAACTGGAATAAAGCATGCCCACCTGAAAATGAATTGGGAAGATACCAAACCGGGTAAGGGTTTTGTATGGATACATCAAGAGACATATACTTTAGCTGATGTCTCTGTATGAATGTTGTGAAATTGAAACCAATGAGCCATTCTAGGGCCCCCCTTTGTCAGGTGGGATTCAAAAAATAGATTTCACTGGTAAGAAGGATACACATGAAAAGTAACACCCAGATTGTTTATTAGAGTATTGCAGAATGTGTATGAGTTTGTGTGTGTACCAATGCAGTATGAAAACATTACCTTAAGATGGTAACAAGAAACCATTGCTCATAGTTTAATGGGTAACTGCTCATTCCACAAAGATCCTTCCCTCTTACTATTTTAACAAGTATTTTAATTATATTTATATATAATTATTATAAAACTAAGATAAAAAACTTATGAGCAACTGGTCAAGAACAAACATGTCTACATTACTGCTTTGAAATGGATGAGAAGATGCAGAAATGGGCTATTGAAACGATGGAAGTAGACAAGCCTTTACGGGAGGGACTAGAAGAGCTTAACTCACAAAGCTTAGAAACAGAAAAGACAGAGGAACCTGTTGCTGTTCTCCCTCCTCCAGTGTAAATTTTCCTGTCAGAGAAGGGAGCTAACATCCACACAACACACAGGGCATCAGACTGAGCATCAGTAAAGTCAGTGCTGCCTGACAGGAGGTAATTCCTGACTTCAGAGCAGACGTGACCTGAAAGGCACAACAACCCATCTGCTTTTACATTAGACATGATCAGCTCTTAAAGCGACTTAAATATCAGCTCAAGTATCAGCCAAGAACTGTCTCCAGGGAGCTGGGTATGGCATGCACTCCTCTTTCTTCATTTGAATATGGCTACATGAAGGATGACCCTACACTAAAGAGAAGAACAGGACTACACCATAGAACCAACAAGGTCTGAGGCGCCTGCAAAACTATCAGGAAATGGTTTGGTTTACTCAGTACTAGGAAACTGAACCTGAAGCCTCATTAACTTCTGTCCTGGATAACACCATGGGAAGAGCAGCACAACAGTGAGTAATCTGCAGATTTAGAAGAAAAACCCAATCAACCACCTGTGTGTGGAGTTTGCTTTTTTTCTTCACAATCCCTAGAGGCAGGTCTTTCCTCTCCCTAGAGGATAGTGGCACACTATGCCTTGATTTCTACAGCAAACAATTGTCCTGAACTGGGAAAACAATCTACTATCCTATTCCTCACTCTTATGACTGAATACGCCAAACAAGATGATGCTGGAAGGGCAAAGAGGATGGGAGCCCAAGATCTAATAGAAAAAACAAACTCTAGGGCCTCTTTCTAAATGTATATCCTCTACAGGTGCAGGAGCTGAAAACGCTTTATGCCTTTGGGGGGAAAGACACATGTGCAGGACCATGCCAGTCCACTGCTTACTGAAGGACAGTAAAGCAAAGGTAAGGTAGCCAGAACCAAACAGAAAGCAGGATGTCAGAAAGCATATTCACATCATGATGGAACAGGAGAGACAATGGGCTGAAAAGGAGCATTTTGACATTAAATAGCTTCATGAATTCAGCCAGCCAGAGAAGCTGAGAGCAGGTACAACACTCAAGATGCATCCCTTTCAAGGAAATCGGAAGGATTTTGAATGGCTGCAGAGAGAGACTTCCAGCAATCACAGGAGGACAAAGCCTTCCAATACATTTAAAACAAGAGATGGAACTAGAATACATCCTCCTCAAGCAGGGTCAGCATTTACTTTCAAAGATCTGGGCACTCTAAACACTACCTGCTAGTAATAATGCTGTTCTTGTTAAGACTATCCTACAGCTAATCCCGCAGTAGGAACTTGTACGCCTCTTCCACAAAGAGCTCTTTTTGCAAATAAAAGACTGATGAAAACTTTGTCCATGGCTGTTTCCTATTAGTCCCGAGAATTCACAAGGGAACTCTAACCTAAAATTGTCCCTGTGTGGTATCTGTCAGTACACTTTACAGTTAGAAACCCCCAAATGGCATCCAACCCCATGAACCAGGTGCTGCGTAATTTCCTCAAGATGACGATTCAAAAAGGAGTTTATGTTTTAGAGACAAAATTAATAGTCAGTTATGATGACATTAACCAAGCAGAACCTGGCCTACGGCCACTCCACAGGGCAGATACAGCTTTCCAGTGTTTGGCTCCCCACAGTAACTTATTCAATGCCCACAGAATGAGCTGCAAGATGTTTAAAGCACAGATTCTGTCCCGATGTTTTACTTCTATTATAGGACTGTGAGCTCAGCACGTAGCGGGAGGAAGCAGTTTAAAATAGAAGAAAATCCCAAAGAAACACAAACTTACCAACACAGTCACAGCACTCATCCCACAGGGTGCCCAGGCAGAGCATGCACTCCTTGCAGCAGGAACAATTCCCTTCCCCGGGGCGACACTGACACAGCTCCTGAAAACGACATAAACTCATTACAGTGCAGCAATCCCAGATGTAAAATGTGAACACAGCAGAGCAATTCTTCCTCAAGCCACAACTCAAATTACAGCATTAGAAAAGCTTAGTGCTCTAATACAGTGAGTAAACGGTACAATAGTTCCAGCCAAGGAGCTTGCTTCAGTTTACAAAAAGAACTTTTGCAACTTTGGGTTTGTTACGTTTTTTAAAGGTGACATTCTGAAGACAAATCTGAAGTCAGCATTTAGAAGAGAAAAAAATCCTAATAGAATCTGAGAACGGTTTGGGTTGGAAGGGACCTTAAACATCACCTAGTTCCAAACGCCTGCCACAGGCAGGGACACCTTCCGCTAGACCAGGTTCAAAGTCTGGCCTTAAACATTGCCTGGGATGGGGCAGCCACAGCTTCTCTGGGCAACCTGTGCCAGTGCCTCACCACCCTCACGGCAAAGAACTTCTTCCTTATATCTAACCTAAACCTTCCATTTAAGTTTATTCATGGGCAAGGTGTGTGCACTTCTATGTATGCCTGAATCTACAAGTTCTTTGAACGCTTTCACAACAGGCAGTTCAAAGGATGTTTCTTCATATATAAATAGTGTGCGTACATTATAATTTAGCTAAAAAAAAAAGTTACTGTAAGCCACATGCACATGCTCCAGAAGATACATGACGTCTACCATCACACCTATTCATGGGCTCTCAAAGGAACTTACTCAGTTAAGCCATCTGACCACAGGATTTTGTTCAATATTAGTGACCAGATTATTTTCCCCAACCACGTCCAGCTGATTCCTTTTTGCTGTTATTAAAGACTTCTGCAGCCTCCAGAAAGTGCAATGGCACACACATGTATTTTTCTTTAACCATTATTAAGCCAAAAAGACAGAACAGGCATGGAACCAAGAAGACAAACCTTTCTCTTCGTATCACCTAAACCTGAAGGCGCTGGTTTAGCAAACCTGCTGGAGACTTGTGGACCTCAAAGCATGGAAACAGCCTATATGGATGAAGAAAATCCATAAACCAGGCGGTCTCTTTCCCTCTATCCCAAATCCATACTCGTAATTCCAGTCTGGCCAAAAGACTGTGGCTACACGGCAATAATACAGGCTTGAATTACACCACAGTGCAAAAAGTGGACAGCCAAGAAGTCACAGTCAGTTGTCCTGTCTCAGAATTTGGTTGTGATGACGTCTGCCTTACTATCATGTTACGCACAACTGGTGAGAAAACAACATCCCGTTACTGGAAACACTGACCACGGGATCCTTCCCACCCCTGGCTGTACTGGAAGAGCCATCGGCAAATCTCTGCTGTGCACTGGGCCAGGGGGAAGGTGACGCCCATCCCTGCTCTTTGATCTCATTCTCCAGAGGCAGGGGAGTGACATGCAGTGGTGTGGTCCAGAGAACCCACATGGACAGGAAGGAAGGGCAGGAAGAGGGTTTGGTGTGAAACTCTCCCAACCTGGAGTCACCATCAGAGGCTCCACCTCAGGAAACCACAGCTGGGTCAGGGACAGCACTCCTTGCAGGCAGACACAAACATCATCCGCAAAGCCTTGCTGTAGCACGTTGGGAAGAAGCCAAGCGGGCAAAATTCCACTTTTTAAATAGTTCTTTGCTTGCCGTTGTTAAGAAGCATCAGGCAGGGGAGAAAGAGACATTTCTATACCAAACATTAGGAGTGCATTTGCCAGGCAAGGCACAGAGATGCACCTGATCATGTACAATCCCTGTTCTCTATTCGGCAACACCAGCAAACGCAGATGCCCACTGGCTGCAGGTGCACAGGGACTGCCCCTCACTCACACCAGCTCACATGAACCCACAGGAGACCAATGAGTGCATTTCAGAGGGAGAGGCCAGACCAAGGTCTGGCTTGAGTACGGGGTTTAAGAATACAGCATATGAAGCTGCAACACTGCCTGTTGTGAACTAAAACTGAACAATCCCCAAAACATCCTGCAGGCACACTACAATGTCTTAGTGTAGTACAAATGCATTGACTTCTTATTTGCCTTCCACTCACTTCATCCCAGATCACAAACCTTCTTGAAGCCCGCAAAGAAACAAAGTTCACAGACTATTCTATGTGCTACGTAACGCTGCCGCCTGCACACTTTCATGTGAGCTGTTTGCCCCACTGAGCACGAACTGCTGCTCCACATGCATTTCTGCAACATGCAGCCTTCGTGAGTCTTGGATTTTTATTTACAGACGGGAAAGCTTCCAAGAGTTTTTACTTTTGCATCCTCAGAATCTATGAATGCCATCTATTACTGCGCTGCTTCCAAGTGAAAGATGAAAAGCAGGCTTGTTAGTAAGGGATACAAATTTTTCCACAAGAGGAAACACCACAAACTTAGAAAGATGACTTATGTGAATGAATGATGCATTTGCTAAATATTTACCTTACTGTTTGATAAACAGATTGTGTCAGCCTTGAGAACAAAGAGCCTGAATAAAATAACTTTAAAACCAACCACGAGTAAAGTACTGTTACCTTGGCCAGAGAATACTATTAACACATATTAGCATTAAAATACCCTACATATTTGTTCTCCAACAGGAAAACTGGGCAAACAACTTTACACTTACTAAAGACATTGCAACACCAACAAACCAGCTCGTGGGAGGAGGTGATTCTCCATAACCTGTTAAATGTAGTGTGTGGATCAAAACCAGAAAATTCACTAAATTCAAGTTGTTTCGGTTTTCTATGAGTATTCTCACAGAATTAAACACAATCTTGAGCTCCGTGCTTGCAACACAGTGAAAAAATGTCTGCTTAGCATCTCTGTGTGTAAGCATTATCTTGGGATGGCACCATTATTCCTACCAGTTATTTTAACAAATTCATTTTCATAGGCAGGGCTTATGAGCAGTGCAATTTTTTAAGCCTTTTATTATTATTATTATTATTATTATTATTTGTAATTAGGAGGGTGAGGAGGGAGGAAAGAGCAATGTCATTAATTTGTCTTCTGCACATTTCTGCAGCCCCCCCTTTTCAGAGTCTTGACAGGCTCTTTAGGGCAATAACTGTCTGTTCTTCCATGTATGTGCTTGCATGTACATGGTTTCCTTAACCACTTTTGAGTCCTTCTGCCTGACTCATCCCCACTGGATACTTGTACAGATATATCTTTTTAAAGGAAGGCTTACACGAGACGTGGGTGAAGCGAGGCGGAATGAGAAACGTTCCTTGTGGATGGCTTGGGGGTGGCGAGCCGTCAGTGGAAGAAAATATTACTCATAAGTCGGCTTGGCAACTTCCCAAGCTGAACTACCGAAGGTGCACCGGAGAATGTATTTTGCTAGGCAAGAAATAAGCCTCTCAGTCTAAAAATACAGCATTAAATAGGAAGCGGGCATGTTTGTACAATGAAGACACTTCTGCTCCAGAGAGCAAATCGAGGTTCTTACAAGGGATTTAACATCTGCCTGGTTTTCAAAGCTTTCTCTAAATGACAGAAACTGTTTTCTCAGTGCAGTGAGAAACAGGACCTGGAGGCATTGGCAACATCTCTGCAAACTGGAAGGGGGAGTGAAGGAAAAAGAGCTAATGGTTTTTTCCTACAACAGTTTAATAACAGAAAATTTCCTGGAAGCAAACCAGCCAGAACTGTTTTGTTAACCCAGCTGCGTTACCTACTACAGCGACAACATACACGCAAAAAGGAGTCTTTAGATGCCTGAGCCCTGAAGTTAAGGAGTGGTGTTCATCTCATACCACAGGGTTAAAAAGTCTGGGGAACCCTTTCAAGCTGACAAGTTTGTACACATGTTTAACAGGAGGTGAAGAAAAAGATGAAGAGAGGTTTTAATCAGAGCGACACCACAGAAGCTGAGGTGACTGCAGGCAGGCAGTGTTTGGGAGAGAAAACTGTTCTCCACAAAACACCCCCTCTTCAGAAGGACCCGAAATCCATGCCTGAACTGCAGCACTGTTAGTTTCCTACAGACAGCAGCAGTTGAAAGAGCTGTCGCACATGAAACAGCAAAGCTGGGCTTCCAGCACAACACGGACATACTACTCCCGCCTGCTAACTGCAGGTAGCTGTGCACTGCACGAGCTATCCTGGGGCTCGCCTCAAACCCATCTGCTATGAACAATTGTGGGAATGTCCCATCCTAGAGGTTTGTGTCTTCAAGGATTTCCTCCATGCTGCACGGACACACTCCACCCAGCGAGCGTAGCTGGTCTTCTCATCTCCTCCGCACACGGGAACATCACAACCACACAGGCGCTCAAGTCAGCAACAGATGTGCCGCAATAAACACTGCAATGCACACGTTGTGTGCAACCCAGCCTTGGTGGCCTGCCTGAAGAGCAAAGCAACAGTCAGGTATTGACTTCAGTGCTCCAATCCTAACGGCATAGGAAGGAACTATGTTCAAAGCCTTCAAGGGAACTAATACTGAGGTCCCACTCTCTACACTCCTGAGTCCTAATCTACAACTCCTTCAACAACTACAGGAAGCCACAAAGGCTTTTTTGTGAAAGCTAAGCTTACACAGAGAGAGATGCCTCAAGCTATTTTCTTATAGGTCTTTGCTTACAGAAAACCAAGAAGGAGACTACGAGAGCACCAAGGAAACTAAAGCCTCAAGATGTAGACGGAAAGCTGAACGCATGCAAGTTGTTGATCTCATGCTCTGTTTTGGATCTAACGAAATAAATATTTATGTAGGGACCAGCCTTCAGCAGAGCAGCTCCAAGGAGTGGCAGCAATGACTGCACTGACTTACAGCCATGCCGGCAAAAATATTTATGTTAACCATATGCTTCTTCAGAGAGCAGGTCCCCTGTCTCATCATGTCCCTAAGACAGGCAGCCTCGCTTTCTGCACGCAGATACAGATGACAAACATCCACGTTCTGTTTGTTCCCCAGTTGTCTCTGAGTGACATTATCTTGGTCTCCAGCCACAGATTTTGCCAACTTGAACAGTTATAAAAATAGGTGAGGGAAAAATGTCATGCAATAGTCAAGAAAACTCACTCAATGCTGTGGTAAGTTCAGATTTCTCAGGAAGAGTTTAAAGGGGGAAAAAAAATACATGGATATACTCATTTGCTCTAAGTCAAAGCTTTAGGAGCCTTCATAACGACGATCATTGTGACTTGATCTGTTTGGTAAAGAATGAATGCTGACAGGTACGTCAGGCCTGTCTGCAGGAAGAGAGCAGCCAGACAGTGAAACTGAACAGTGGCATTCTGTAATTGTAATCATACACAATTCACATGGCACAGGTTACTTTAGGGTCTCAGAGAATTGCACACAGTTTTGATTCAAAGGAAATGCTTTAGAAAGGGATTCCACATCACCTATACAAAGAGAGAACACGTCTACTACAACAGGTAAAGCAGGAAAGGGGCTTCTCTGCACGCACAGGGCTGTGTCGCCACAGAGATGCCAACATTATCCAAGTAAAGCTGAGTTGTGCGAGCCACCTCCAGGCAGTGCTGAACCTCAGCTGATCCCAGCAGGAGGGACTCCAGCAGTATTAGCTCCACTTCTCCACCATGTACGCTCTTCAGACTAGCTCATAAAGTTTAAATGCTGACTGTCTCAAGCTTGGCTTGATAAAAGCTAAGTGATTACTTGGGAAGGAGACGTCTGTGGGCTCCATCAGCATCACAGGAAAAGGAGACAATAGGTCTCTCCTGTTTTCCCCTTCATCTGGACCAACAGCTTTCCCTCGACTCAACAGATCTGTACCACAGTGCTTGCTATTCAAACAGCTCACACATCCAGTGCACAACTGGCACCTTACTTTTTAAAGGTTTTAAACCTAAAAGGTGATATTGAAATAATGCAACAGAAGGAATTTCTAAGTGCATCAGTTTGTGGCAGTGCCCAATGCCAACCGCACCAACAACAATACTGGCATTGTCTCTGGGAAAGTAAAAGCCTCTTTCTTGCTCCCTTATTTAACAACTCCACAGACCATGGTGGGGCTAAGGAGAAGCAGCAATTTCCATTTCTGGGGGTTTTTCTTTCTAAGCTCTAGCAGCGCAGACGCCAGACAGAAGACAGTTCAGCCCACAGCCAGTCTTCATCTCACAGGATGGATCTGTGAATCTGACAAGTATTCTTGTTTGTAAACCAGACAAACTTTATACAGAAGCCAATGAAATGAAGTAAGCACAGAAATGCTTCACGCCACTGCAGCACCACTTTTCACACTGCGACCATACATTTACAGTAAGCGCACTAGCACGTTACCACCGTGTGATACTTGCGCTCTCTGCTACTGCATTTCCAACATACAAAGAAGCAGTTTCATTTAAGAGAAGCTGCAACTGACCGTGTCGAGGTTCCTTTCTCCAATATGGAGTCAAGAAGCATGCTCAATACACCACTGATAGATAAATACTTGATAGTTACCAGACCTGCTTGCACTTTTGCTCGAAAAGACACTTTGGTCCTGCTGCACACCGTACCTCTTAGAATCATAGAACCTCCAAATCAGCTAGGGTGGAAAAGACCTTTAAGATCATCAAGTCAAAAAAAGTATGGAATGTTTCATGAATTCGTGTGTCATCCTTGTGCAGGGACCATGCTGATCTCTGCATTGTTCCAACTTTACTGCATGTGCTGCCACAGCAAGAACAACTCCTGCTGTAAGAGCAACCTGGTCTCAGTTGTTTCTTTCACTGAAGACAGACACACAGCAAGTCAAAAGCAGCACCTGGATTTGAGCTAAACATCTGTGTGCTTTGGGGTTTTTGGTTTGTTTGGTTTTAATGCTTTTTAGGTGGACTCGCAGGCTTTCAGAGCTTGCTCATCGTCATTGGTAGCTGTCAGTCCCTCCTGATCAAAAAGCTTTCCTGAATGCACCTCAGGACTCTAAGACAAGTTTGGTCCCTACTAGTGTTCGTTCTCTCATGTGAGCTTTTAGAACCACAGATCATCCAGTTCCAACCCCCTTGCCGTGGGCAGGGACACCTCACACTAGACCAGGTCGCTCAAAGCCCCATCTAACCTGGCATCTTCTAATTGACTGTGCAAACCCGATGTTGTGGAGGGCATCAGACATCAAGTACTGACCCTCTGTCTGGGCCAGGAGATTGAAGAAAGCAGACAGATTGCAAGTTGAGAGAGTAGATAAGGAGAACACCTCAGAAAGATATGGGAGCACTGTAAGCACATATGAACTTCTGGTATTGCAGTTAACTTTAAAAAGTACAATTGCCCACAGAAACCTTTCTAATAGAATGTCTGTTTTAAATTGCTGCTTGCTCATAACATCACTAATAAAGAAGAGACTGAAAACTAAGAGTGTGACTGGAAGTAGCTTCTAACAATAACCCAGCAATCATCATCCTCAACTTGAAAATGTTTCCATTAAGAAAAGAAACATGTCCATTGACACACGCACTTAACATTGTCTATGAAATGGTTGGTAATCTGCATTTACATATGCAGGAGACCAAAGTAGCTTCTTTAAAACACATTATTTAACATAAAATACCAGTTATTTGTATCACCAGTTATTTGTATCACAGCTTTTCAAGAGACACCTTCAGAACCGTGTCTTGAAACACATAAAAGCAAATAAAGGAAACAGGACTCATACCTGTATCAGGCATTTACTGACATCGCTAGCACAGAGAGCCTTATTGCAGCCTGTTGAGGACTGGGTCCACAGCAGGAAGAGGAGGATGGTGACGGTGGGCGCCGTGATGTACTGCGACCTCATGTTTGCTGCAGGTGAGTGATTTTCACAAGTACTTCAACCAGCACTGAAATAAGAAACAGCAACTGAAAGGGCTATTGGGACACAAGTTAAATCCTGCCATTGCCTTCCCCTGCAACTCCTTCAATGAAGATTAATAGAGATTAATACCGGGTCAAACCGGGGTGCTTACACCAAACCCAACCCCTCCTCCTGCAGCTAATTTGTTTATTTGAAGCTTTCTGCTACTGCACCTATGCATTAAAGCTACAATAAACTTAAGGTGAACAATCTCAGTTTCACAGTGCCGAATATGATACCCTATGAGCAGTGGCGACAAAAAAAGGCCTCAGAAGAGAAAAGCCACCTGTGAAGACCTAATCCTGTCAATGCATAAAGCAGAAGGGTAGGTTTCCTGTAGTATGTCCTCAGGCTAAAGGCAGGCACAGGTGTGCAGGACCAAAGCTATACAGCAACCTTTTACCACGTGTAAGGTTAAGCTGCCGTGTCATCTTTAACCAGCGGTTAGATGTCACACCGGCACTCGGCTCAGTCACAACGCTGTCAGCTTCCTTCTCTGTTAAGTACAGACACCAATACTTCAAAAACATAAAGTTCCGGGGTCTCTGAATGACTTTCAAGGGCCAAACAAGTGACTGAAGTCAGCTGAAGACGAGCATCTGCTACTTCAAACAGGCAGAGGAGCTGGGCTGGTTCAAAGCATTCCACCTTTCCCCCTTTGTGCAAACCCAGCTTGTCGGCAGGTGGTATTTGTTACGAGCCCGACGATGATTAGTGGTGTGCCACCGAGCTTCTACTCCTGCTCAGCATGTGCGCCCCGGGAGAAGAGGACCGTGTTGCACTAGGCACTGTACCAATGTATAATAAAAGGCAGCCCATGTTTGGGCAAGCTTACAGTGAGCCTGTATTGTTCTCCTAAGGGGGGAAAAATGCTAATGGGGCCCTGGATTTCTTTCTTTTGGTATCTAGAGATGTTGCTGTGCTTTATGCAGTAAAAAAACCCCACCACTCTCAATGAGCGACTGGCAAATGTGAAGAGGAGAAAATAAGCCAACATGTAAATAAGGCACGATCTGGACATTTAAGCCTGTGTCAGATTAGTCTTACAATGGTTATTAAACACTCCCGACCTCGCTGTGCTGGGCGCACTGCCATCAGTACCCATGCAGGACCGGGAACCCCCCTGCGAGACCCGGGGGCACGCTTGGAGAACACGGGATCCTTCCCCTCAGCGGGGGCACCGCTTCCTCTCCCTGGCACCCAGAGCAAAGGAAGCTTCCCTTCGGCTACGGACGGTTCAAACCCGCGGGTGCGGGTGCTGCTCTCCGGAGGGGCAACCACCGAACGCGGGGCGGGCTCTATGCTGGGCCGGGTGCGCGATCCAGGCGCGTTTCAACACCGCACCGCCCCGGCCAGGGGACCCCGAGGAGCGGAGCCCGAGCGGTGCCATCCCCACCGGCGCCCCGGGGTGACCGGACCAGGCGCGCACCCCTGCCCCGCGCTGCCCACTCCTTTCCCGCGACT
>JANHGB010050166.1:0-14623 GCA_026283785.1 Coracopsis vasa | reverse complement strand
CAATGCCATAGAGCCTGCAATCACAGACTCTTCCCTCCATCCTTCCCCCACCAGCAAACTAACCCCAGCCAAGTACTATAATGACAATAAGAGTATTGAAAATTGGGGTGGGTCATTACCACTAAAGTGAACCCAGTTGTGTATATTGACTTCTCACGTACTAGTGCAATATATTTTGGTTTGGTGAATTTAGAATGCTAAAAGACTATTTTACACTCTTTATCATGCACAATTTAAAAGTGAGAATCCAAGACAAAGAAAAACATACACATTTTTCATAGTCAAAATGCAGGCTTTGAGTGGAGAAAATGATTGCTGAAGAATAAGGTAATATGCTGCATGATGTATGAGTGTCTTAAACAACAAAAGATTCCTTAACAGGTTTGCCAGGCTTTGAATCAAGACTTATGTTTTGCAAGTAGAGCAGGAGTATGTAATATATTTTGTAGCTTTCCTTTTTTCTTCTTTGTGCAGGCATTTAGAGGTGATGAAAGAAAGAAATATATCACCGGCTTGAGCAAGCCATTGTGTGGGTAGTTAAGAAAAGTTTTTCATTTCATTTCTGCAGAACTTTTTTGTCTTCTCTATCAAACTCAGGCATTTAGTTTTCTATGTTCAAAGTGGGCAGCTTCAAAAATGTCAGTGTATTTTTGTTTCTTTTGTAGGGTATTGTAATAATATGGATCAAAATGATTAAACTGATATCAGGTAAAACATGTGAGAACTAAAAACTTCAAGTAAAATTGTCACATGCATACATATGTGAGGAAAAAAACCCATAGAAGTGACTAAAAAATGGGATAACAGACAACAAGAGAAGCAGATGTTGGGTTGAGAGTAAAATCAAAACTATTCATGTCAGGGTAGTGTTAGGCCAACTTTTAGTGATTCTGAAAATCCCACTACTGATTGTTCTTTTTCTTTTTTTAATTTTTATTTTTAATCAAGAGACACCCAGACCACTGAACAGATTTTTAACCACCAAAGTGACTAATTGACCATTTGGCTGAGATCCAGTTATGAGCTGAAGCATCTCTGTTACCTCTCAATGGCTGTCTTTCACAAATTGTAGGCTGAATTCATCTCTGTGCTACCAGTCTCAGGAGGAACGCCCAGAGCAACCTGGTGCATCAGATGAATGTATCGTATAAAGCATCCTTCCAGTCCAGTTCAGAAGTATGTCTCCTGATTGGTGCACCAGGGACTGTGCTGCTATTTCTGCCTGTGCCGCCATATCTGCCTTGTGGCTTCATTCTTGTCAAGGTGCCAGTGACTCCAGTGCAGATGAAAATATGTTTTCTGACACTAAGAAAACCAAAGCAGAGAAGCCCAAAAATTGGAGCATCTCAGACAATGAGAAGGAATGGAAAAATTCTCAGGTTTTAGATACCACGCTTTAGTGATACAAGCCTATTCTGCTGTAAGTGGTGTGCTTATACACATGCCAGTCTTGAACTAAATTATACCCAATGTTTTATTTTGCTGCTGGGTGATATTCCAAGCATTTGTTTTGTATCCATTGCTAGTATTAGGGTTCTGTTAAGACATAGACTGAAGCCCAGTCTTTCGTTAGTCTTACTATTACTGAAATTTAGGATATGTCATAAAGGCAATCTATAAGGAAGGAACACAAGGCAAAGATTCTGATCATATTTATGATTCTCCTTGTCACATAGTTATAGTATTTGTTGGGGGACTTACAGACAGTTTACTCCCAGATGTTACCAAGGCCACAGGCAGGTAAATTGTTTCTTATTAATACCTTTCCAAATGTCAGTCTCAGTATCGGAAACGAGTACTGAGATTAGCCAGTAGCATCCTTTTAACAAAGGAGAATTGCCATTAGGCAGTAGGCATACGTCCAGCTCACCAGCACTTTGACTCATGGCTCCTCAAGCCTTCCAGCCAATTAAGGAAGATGTAAAAGGCTAATCAATTCTAATTTGTGATCTTGTTTAATGTCAGAAAAAAAAAAATCTTTTTTTTCTTCAACAGCAGGATATGAGCTTTCCAGAAGAATAAAAGACACAACTTGTTAACATACTGGTGCTGTATGACATTTCCAAGAAAACATAGTTTGCTGGTTGAGCTTGAATGATCCTGGCAGCTAGTGCATACAATTCAGTAGCAGTCACCATCCAAGAGTAGGCAGCGCTTCTGTGTCCTAGGGTCGTGCAGCTGGCGTGTTGCCACACTCACTCCTTTCCCAAGAGATAAAAGCATACACTGATGCTCTTCAATCCTCTCTCTCTATATCTAATACCCCCCACATACTTTTCCTATGATTTAGTTACATAGATATGCCAGTGTTTTACATACACAAATACACACATACCATTTTATGGGAGCATTCACCAGCCTGTAATTGAAAGCCATCCAAAAACATCAAACAGACCCTATTTTGAACCTCCATTTTAGCTATGGCATAGCCAAACTGCATGTTTTACTAATCTGTGCTATTTTTTGCCTTGCAAGCATGTTTCCAGTGCCTTTTGAATGCTTTTCTGAACATGATTTCCTCTCCTGTAACCTTCACTTGTAGCCACTGCTTAGGTTTATCACCAGGCTCCTGGGCACCTCCCTGATTTTTGACAAGCTGCAATAATAGCAAAAAAATTCAAGCTTCTGATCTGAAAATGAAATATCAGTCCACAGAGTTGCTGGTAGGGAGAACTGGTGACAGAAAACTCCAAGACATGAGTGAAAGCAGCCTTGTACTGTGACAACTGCAGATCCAACCCTACCAATTACATTGACTTTAACATCAAAGCACCTACAGGTAAGAGAGTTAACAACAGCAATATCGTAATCTTGCCCATTTGATGTTGTTGTAACAGTTTATGTAAATGATCAATTAAAAAAAAAAACAAAACAACAAAACAACCCAGCATTTTTTCATCCATCCGAAGCAGTTTGGCTTTCCCCTTGTTCTCTCCACCACCACAACCAATTTGTCATGAAGGCAGCAGGCACATGGCACCCTTTGCAACAACAGGAAATTTTTATGAGTTGATTGGAGCTTTTGCATTAGATATAAATACCAGACTTGGGAGAGGAGAACACTTCTTGAAGGGTGCTGTGTGCTTTGGCTGCAACCACCAGCACTAGTGAGAGGCTTCAGCTGTCTGCACTGGTTGCTTGCCACAGGGCTTGAATGTTGTAAATCCAGGAGACTGACTTAGGAGAGATGCAGATCACAACCAATTTATTAGAACACTTATTTATAATTAAGTTTTAGTATTAGCAGCAGATAAGTATTGTCATTGTTCATTCAATTATTTCCTCACACGAACTCATAGGCATGAGCTGCAGTAACAGCTGGAAGGCCAAATTCAGCTTTTTACCAAGAAGGAGAGGGTCATACTGACATGCCAATGTGCGGTGGACTGACCCTGGCTGGATGCCAGGTGCCCATCAAAGCTACTATATCACTTCCCTCCTCACCTGGACAGGGGAGAGAAAATATAAGTAAAGGCTCGTGGATCAAGATAGAGACAAGGAGATCACTCACCCATTTCTGTCATGGACAAAACAGACTAAACTTGGGGAAATTAATCTATTACAAATCAAATCAGAGTAGGATAATGATAAATACAAACTAAATCTTAAAACCAACTTCACTCCACCTCTCCCTTCTTTCCAGGCTTAACTTCACACACGAATTCTCTACCTTCTCCCCCTGAGCAGCACAGGAAGATGCAGCATGAGAGTTGTGGTCTCTTGGTCACATGTTGTATTTGACATTCCTTACTTCTCAGGAGATGACTCCTCACACTCTTCCCCTGATCCAGCATGGGTCCCTCTTACAGGAGACAGTTCTCCATGAACTTCTTCAACATGAGTCCTTCTCACGGGCTTCATTTCTTCATGAGCTGCTCCAGCGTGGGTCCCTTCCATGGGCTGCAGTCCTTCAGGAGCAGACTGCTCCAGTGTGGGTCCCCCATGGGGTCACAGTTCATGTAGCAAACCTGCTCCAGAGCAGGCTCATTTTTCCATGGGACCACAGGTCCTGCAAGGAGCCTGCTCCAGCATGGGCTTCCCACAGGGTCACAGACTCCTTCGAGCACCTCCTTGCTTCAGCATGAGGTCCGCCATGGGCTGCAGATGGATGTCTGCTCCACCATGGACCTGCTCCACCAGGCTGCATGGGCACAGACTGCTTCACCATGGTCTACACCATGGGTTGCAAGGTTGTTTCCATTCCTTCTTCACTGACCCTGGTAAATGCAGAGCTGTTTCTCTCACTCCTCTCCTCAGCTTCTGTTCTGAGGAAAGTTTTTTTAACTCTTCTTAACTGTGTTATCCCAGAGGCTCTATCACCGTCTCTGATGGGCTTGCCCTTGGCCAGTGGCTGGTCTGTCTTTAAGCAATCTGGCATTGGCTCTATTGAGCATAGCGGAAGCTTCTAGCAGCCTCACAGCTTCTCACAGAAACAAACCTCATAGATCCCTGACATCCCCCACTACCAAACCTTGCCACACAAACCAATATAAAAAGACTCCTTGGTATGTGGTGATAGAGACCTTCAAAGTTTCTCTGTTTCAGATGTTTATATAGGCCTGTAGGATTGGATGTGGCCTGTGTTATACAGTCTGTTGCTAGTGCTAGTATGGGTTGGTGCCCTAGGGCAGACATAGTGTCCTGAGTTTAACAGTTCTTGCAGATTCAGCAGAGCTACTGAGCTCCAGATCTTACCCATTCTGGTGAGATATTCAAGTGATACCTCAATAAATACTTTTACTTTCATTGGCCTGCTATTTTCTTGTAAGTACTTCTCCATCCACACCTGCAGATACTTGTAGAGCTCATTCACAACCTCTCACACAGAATGGGCCTTTGTCAAAGTCAACATACACTTTTGAGAACACACTGTGAAATACTCCCACTTAGTGTATATTATTAGAAAGCTTTCACAAGTTTTTCAAAGCTTCCTAGCATATTCACCTTCAGACACCTAAAAACCCTAAAACCCAAGGACAGCTACCAAGAAGAGCTGTAACTTCAGGTCATGTCCGTTTCCTCCTCAACAGTTCTTCTCAGTGCTCAGTGTTTTAATAACCTCCACCACATGTTATTCTCCACAAAGTTATAATAATAACAATGAATCCCATGTATTTCGTTCAGTCTCTCAGAAGCAGCTACCATTTACATATGTAATCTTAAATCCCACCTAATCTTATTATTAAAAAGACTGGATGCTTTCACATATCTTCTTTACTAACTATATTTAAAGGTGTTGGCAACGCATTCCATATCAGAGAATAACTGCACTGTGATAGATGTTCCATACTCTGAGGTTTGCACTGAATGTCTGTATGTTGGCCACTTTATGTCTTATCGAAGATGGAGACTGTAGTTTTGAAAAGATGATGATGATGATGATTTCCACATTCTGCAATTCTACTTGTAGGGACTGTGTGTGATGCAGTTTACTTCTTGACACTAGCTTCCTCATTCTCTGTTCAGTATTCTCACATTGTGCTGTACCTCTTCACAAAAACTGTCAAACAGCACAGCTGGAGTTAATAAACTGAGGAAGGATGCCCATTACTAGTTACTGACATCCCTGTTGTTTGATGCTTTCAGTATTTCATTATCTCTGCATCAGCACTGGTAGTCCAGCAACTGAAAAGCCATCAAAATAACACAGCTTGAAATGATAAATGAAAGTAACAGAACAACTGCAGCACAGATCATGTGCTTCTGTAGGCTTTTCTAGGTGAACAAAGATCTGTATCTGTTCTGTGGCAGTCTTATACTACCACACAAAAGGTTTATCCAGATGTGTTTGTTGGCTTAAAGCCATTGGACTCATTTCACATAGACAATTTCCTGTAAGTGCTAGGAAGCATAAGAAATTACATTTGATTGTTTTTCCTCAGAAATAGATTTTTTTTTCTAGGTATAATATTTTATTTTTTCCCTTTCATTAAGGAAAGAGGACAACACAACAAAGTCCAGGAAAACTCCATGCCAACCACAAATAATCTTGCTGTGAAATGATTGTCACTTAATGGGAACAAGTCAGATTAATTGTTACATTCATTCCTGAACTGAGGTTAGTTATGTGACTCAGGAAGGTACCAAATTTTCAATGAAGAGTTAACATAATGCATCAGAATTCTCTGACCCAGTTTAACAATTAGCTGAAGGTGGTGTGATGTGAAATTTAAATATACACTCCAGAGCAGGGAGTTCTTTCGTCGTTTTCACAGATTCTCACAGAAATTCTTTCATCCTTAATAAACATGGATAAATTTAAAACTGGAATGTATATTTCATTTTACTGTTATAAATATTATCTGCTTAGTGCCAACAGTGTTTTTCCAGCAACTAAAAGTGTATTGCTTTCACCATTTGTCAGATCTGCAATGTAGTCATACAGTTGCTGTGTATAATTAAATATGTAAAGCAAAAGACTGAAACTGATAATTAGCCCTTGAAATTTTGAAGTAGCATCTGGGAACTGAGCCACACAGTTCCAGTTATAGTCCAGAGGAATCACACAGCTAAAATTCTTTCATTGCTTAAGAGACCAGGAGTCAGATTCTAAAGTATTCTGACTCATGGAAGAGTAATTTACACTCTCTGATTTCATATAGATCAATGTATTTTTATTATGTATTTTTGTGTCGCAGTTTGCATGTTTTTAAAAGACATGAAAAGCTGTTTATTGTGATTTCAGGTGCTCAGCCTTGAAGAGGTGATTCATCACAGCTCTTTATTGATAAATAGAAAAAAAAAATCACTTTAAGATAAATGCAAAGAGAAAAACAGGCAAACAGACAAAAAACCCAAATCAAAGATACCAAGGTTCTGATTTTTTTAAAAATTGCTGTTTCATTAGTGTAGGAAAATATTCTTTTTGGGAGGTGTTTCGCTAATATATATGCTATCAAGTGCAGCTAATAAGGTGGTTTTCTAGTTTTTTACTCTTGACAAAAAAAGTAGGGAATTTCAGGGATTCTCAGTGCTCTGTGAAGACTCAGTTTGCCTTGACATTTGTTGAGCAGTCTTTTACATTTCCACGCAGAGAATCTAATTATAACTTAAATGTATGGCGGGGCGGGGGGAAGATAAGATTTTTAATTTTCATAATTTTGCATTTGGGCATATGGAATATGCATTCAGGACCTAGCTAAAAATTGACTCCTATCACTGTATTGTAGTTTTCTTTCCCTAACAGGTCTTTGCCCATATGTATATAATAAAAACAGTATATGTTAACTCAGGAAATATATATAAGCCTAAGTGTATATTTCTACCTGAATTTGCCTCTTTTTTTTTTTTAAAAAAAATTGTTGAAGTCTTAATGATTGCATTTTGTCTAGTTTGATACTGAAATGTTAAGAACAGATTAAAAAGTTTGAAGGGGTTCAAGCTTTAACAGGGGAAGTTTATGTTAGATATAAGGAATAAGTTCTTTACTGTGTGCATGGTGAGGCACTGGAACAGGTTGCCCAAGGAAGTGGTAAATGCTCCATCCCTGACGGTGTTCAAGGCCAGGTTGGATGGAGCCTTGGGTGACACGATCTACTGTGAGGTGTCCCTGCCCATGGCAGAGGGTTGGAACTAGATAATCTTAAGGTCCTTTCTAACCCAAACCATTCTATGATTCTAAGAATACTCAGGATGAATGCAAATTAGAATCAACACTTTGCCTTTCTGGTCAAATATGTGTGAATAAATTAGTCATATAGTTTCATACACTTTTATTCATATTTTCTTTGTCTACTCAGATATTGAGCATATATTTTAAAATCTTGGTTAAGATTTGGGCATTTCTTATAAGAAAAAATAGAAAAGAAGGAAGACAGAAATGAAGGAAGGAAGGAAAGAAGGAATCAACAAATGAAGGAAAGAACAAGGGAAAAGCAACAGATCTTTTTTTTTTTTTTAGCCCCTAGTCAGACTCTTTTTTCAATAAGATATTTTTATCATTTTTATTATCCTTTTTTTGGATTTTTTCCAGTTCAGCAAAGTCTTTTTTGCATTATGGAGCCCAAAACAGTGTAAAGCACTCAAATACAGTCTCACCAATTCTGCACTGAGATAAAAAATTAATTACCTGCCCCCTTCCTCCTGACCTAATTCCTCTCATTATACTGTTCATGCTCAATATGGCATTTGGCGTTTTGCAGCATATCACCCTGTATACTTCTGCAGAGTTTATGGTTTGGTCTGAACTTGGTCTTTTCCTGTAGCCATGGAAATTTCTAAATTAGACTTTCTCCATGTTGCACATTAGGGTCTTTCACACTTTACATTTAATATGATTAAAGTTCAATTTTGCTATATTTAGACCCTGATCATAGTAGGGTGCATTGGGGTCTTCCCATAAGTCTAAAGTTAGAGTAGACAGAAAAAGGATGGTGTAATTGGAGACAACAAATTCTTCTGATTCTATAGTTATACTGAAAATGCAGATCTCTTTTCTGTTGGAGTACAGTGGGGCTGTAACTTAATTTTTTATTTCAATGTCTATACTAGCCTATGCTCTCCTCCTAAGCTTTATATATCATGACATCAGATCAAGCCTTGTTTTCCTGAGTTCTGATAACTAGTCTTACTTCTTCACCTACACTTTTATTTTATCTTTATAGAAACAAAGAGATTTGTTACAGAAATTCCCTTTAGTCACATGGATTATGTCATCCTGGTCATGAAAGCTGAAAGAGTGGCGCTGTACTAAGGCAACATGAGCATCCTTCTTTCCACATTTACCAGTTAGTCAGACATACTGTAAGCAGCAGTGTAAATGCTTTCCATTCTCATGCTGTTACTCATACAGCCTCTAGGACCTTAAGCAATATACAAAGATTTTATCACTGCATTGTACAGCAGATGACACCCTGTGTCTGCACACTTCAATGAAAAATCAAATTTTTGACTTATTAAAGGTTGGGAACTTGACCCAGTGATTTGACACATTTGTAGAGCCCAGTATGAGGAACATGACTGAAATATTCTTACATAGATCTGTCCATCACTCTGTTACTATCTTTAGTTAGCATATTCTAATCACATCTGTTAGTAGTGTAAATGTGTCTAAATAGGTAGACAGCTTTAAAGCCAAAGGGTGTCTCTGTCACTCTTATAGCACAGAACTTGTTGCCTAAAAACCAGTTTATTGTACCACTTCACAGTGAATCTTATGCAAACTGTGAAGCATGCCTGATGAATAGCATTGCATGAGAAATAATGGGACTTTTAACCTGCAAAAGGTACATAGCCACATTATTTCATAAGACCTGAAAAATTTCCAACGATGAGCACTGCAGACAGGCACTTGCTAACACAGGAGTCATCAGAGCCTACAAATTTTATTATTAGTTCAGTTTTTAGTTGATGCTCTTGCTCTTGAGCTTACAGTCATACCTCAAGTAACACAGGCTGCAGAAAGGTTTGGTGATTAGCCTCATCTCTAAGTTATCTTTGCTTTTTAGTCAACAGAAAGGGAAAGTAATTTTTTCATAGACTTTTACGGTATTGTTCATGAATTATTTCTGAGAAGTAACTCTGTCTCTGATGATTCAAGAGGAGGCCTAGATAGACTAATTTGAACCAGATTCCCAGCTTTTAGAGAGTGAAGGGCATGTGTGGTTAATGACACCAGTAGTCACTGCAGGGAGCAGCATTAACTGTTCCTGTGACACTGACATTTTGCTGGCTGAGAAAAGACCTCTAAAGCCGGTCAAACAATTGTATGATTTGGCCTTGTTTGGGTGTTGAGTTAGCTGTTTTTACAATGTGACTGCTATCAATTACAGAAATGAATCTGAGCAGCTGATGACCTTGGCAGAACTGATGATGACCTCTGCTGAGTACTAATTATTCAGCAGACAGACACCAACATGCAAGCTCATGGCTGAAGATCAGTTCATTATGCTAGTATCAGCCTCTCTGGCCACAGCTAATAAGTGCATTACTGACGAAGTCAGAGACATTGAAACTCACCTGCGTTAGTCTTCTGATCAGTGGAGTGCTCTTACTCACATCAGTTTTCTTTTGATGCAGTACTTTGTTACATTGAAAGCTTAGCATCAATGAACAGTGACATTACTTCTTGCCTGCAGCAAAGTATGTAGTTGTGATGAGGTTTCTATGACTGTATCCTCAATACAGAATGGAATATTTGCACAGATTTAGTCTGGTAGCTGATGATCCTTGACTGCTATAATTTCAAACCCATTACTTTCCATTAAAATGTCACACCTGTTTATTTATTACTTTGGACCACTAGAAGGAAATGTACAAATTCTGAAGATTCCCAAGGCAATTTATTTATTTATAGATGAAATATTTTGTCCCTTTTTGTTAGGAGGTGAATATATGTAGAAGAATGTATCTGAATCTGAATCAGATATATCTGAAAGGAGTGGAAATAATGAAGTTAACAGCACACACTATTTTTTTAAACATTGTTGACTGGCCTTAATAATATTACTACTGGTTTAGGATTTTAACTCATCTTTCATAAAGTTCTCTGATAAGAATACCTGCAAGATAACAAGTACAACTTGTTCTTCAGAAGATATCTGGTAAAATAGTGAATGAATGCATACATGCAGATATAATGTTGACCTTTTGAATTCTCCTATTCAGAAAAACAAACTGGAATAAGAAAGAATTTAGCTTTTAACTCCTATAAATCCAAAGCTTTTGCAATTGAGAAAGAGGCATAGAGCTCAGATCTCCAAAAATGATTTGGATTCTGCAATCACAGAAGTTAAAATGCCTCCCAGCTTCTAGTTCTGATTATAAAGGCACAGGTGAAATACGTAGCAATAATAATATACATATGTAAATACATACATGAAATAAACTTTATGAGCCATAATCATTGCTAATCGCTGTTTAGTCTTTTCACTGTAAGAAGTTACACCAATAGAAGTAAGTTTTTCAGGCTCTTTGAGGAATTTCCAGTACCCCCACTTTAATCTTTCAAGTAGTCCCAGGAGGAAGATACTTAGCCCAATCTCTCTTTAGGCTATAAATGATCACAATATCATAAAATCTAAAATTCTGAAAGACATACTGTGTCATTAGTCTAACCCTCTGCCAGCAAAGAGCAGGTCTCAAAATTACATTTACAGTCTTTTCTCCACACTTGGCTTTAGTTTGAGAATCTTATCTAAGGAGTTTTTATTATTTTATTGGTTTGATCAGGAATTCTCAGTAAGCCTTCTCCGTCTCCTTTTCATGTGACCCTGCTTGGCATTGCTCCCTCAATTATTCATAGATCTGTCATTATAACATCTTCTAACTTTCATTTGGCCAAAAGGATGTATTTAACTCTTCAAATCTTTTATTACATTTTTTTTTTCAGAACTTAGTAGTTGAAGTTTTCCAATCAATGACTGTATTGTAAATCTCTCCTTCATTTTGGTCAGACAAGAACTTTAGCCAGAAACTACCCGAAAATGCTGTTACAGATCTTTCCCTGCTCGAATCTGATATAATAGAGATCAGAATCCTGCAGTGTGACAGAAACAAAAATGTTGTGAATGATATCTGGATGATGATATGCAAAGTTTTGCAGATCATTAGTAACACTACTTTCCAAAGTAAAAAAAATATTTAATCAGAGGTTAAATCAAAGATAAAATCATTATTTTCCTTTTTTTTAATTTCAAATTCTCATTTGACTCACTGCTCTACATATCAAATTTTTTCTGATTTAATAGGTTAGTACTTTACTGAAATCAGAAGAATTAAGCAGTGCCTATTAACCTTACATTCTGTAACAAATTGTCGAGTTTTCTTTGATAGAAGGTTAACTTAATGATTTTTTTATTACGAACTTTCACTATTTGCAATTTTCCTCAAGATGCTAAAGGATTTATTGAACTATTTTTTTGATCTCATACCTAGTATTTACCTAAAAGACTTGTAAAACT
This sequence comes from Coracopsis vasa, assembly GCA_026283785.1. NCBI lineage: Eukaryota > Metazoa > Chordata > Aves > Psittaciformes > Psittacidae > Coracopsis > Coracopsis vasa. The sequence goes on along the minus strand of JANHGB010050166.1, from coordinate 2,723 downwards.
GATTCTGTAAGTGGCCTAATCTACTCTCTGAATTCTTTAAAATGATAAACTTAATAGTTCTGATTCTGATGCTAACTTAGTAAGTCTATTTATACAATTTGGCCATGTTAATTGTTTGATTGCATATTTTATAATTTTTTCTGTATGTTCTGGATTTACTATGAACCACTAATGAAAAAACTGATGCCTGAAATACATCAATAAAAAACAGTGTCATACTCAAAACTCCTGCAAGCAACACTCCATTTGCCTGAAACACAGTCACAGATCATGGAACAGATAGCATAGAAGTCCAATGTCAGACACTATTCTTTAAACTTCAACTTACTGGAAACTAAACAAGAAGAGAGAAAAAATCTCTTAATTTTTAATTTTAGACACTAAGAAAATTCCACTCATATTCTGAGATCCAGTCAAAGGAAATCTCTAGGTATGTTGATCACCCTCCGCTTTCCCCCAAGTTTTACAGGTGATAGGGTTTTATAAATTATTTTATTCAACAACTATATACAGTAAAAATGTATAGAAATAAAACAAAAGCAATGTAATATGTATTAAATTTTAATGTAAGTTACAACATTGTTAATATCTGAGGTAGCATAAAAACCAAGAATGTTTTTGAGATGGTATACTTAAGTTTAATTATAGCTTTCAAACTTGTTTTAATTTTGTTTCTGAGCTTTTCTTCGTGTCAATTTGATCATGCAAGAAAAAAAATTAATCAGTCATAGCTACAAACATACAAATATCAGATTCTACTGCTTCACAGCAGTGTAATAAAATAAGTATCAGTAAGAGACATTGATACAAGGCTTTACAATTCAAAATGTCTATTAGGGTCCTGTATGGCTCTTCTCAGTACGGTATTTTAACATCTGAGACATCTGGTGCTTTACCAGGTTCTATAAAATATTCCTAAAGAAACCCTCAAGGGAGAGAATGCCTTCACTGTGAAAATGCTTTATAGACTCAGGTTCCTGGCCCCTGCATCTCAGCATCAATAATAGCATCAATTTTCAGCTGTACTGAAAAATGTAAAATGCAATTAATCCTTTCCTTCACATTAAATGAATAGTTTATGCATTCACAAATTTTCTTTAAACTTTCAAGCCAGCGATGATGAGCAAATACAATTTTATCTTTAGGATTTGACTTATAGCCAAAAATGTAAAGGAATTCAAAATCAAACAGAATCAAAATCCTTCATTTCATCCATGTCACCCCATATTATTCCCCCAGTCAGAATTTTAAATGTGAGCCATATCCAGATTGAAGAGTCATATTGTGTTAAGTTCCTGTATGTAACACAATATGAACAGTGTAATAGGCACGAAACATCAAAGAAATAGTGTATCTGCTGAAAATTGATGCAATTTTCATTTGATGATAACAAGTGAAATGAATTTTAACCTGTTACTATGCAGCTTATTGATACTTTCAGGTTATTAATACTCTGCAAAAATGAATTACATTGTTATGTGCATTTGAGTACAATTATAATGTGCTTCAGCTCCAGTGGGAATGATGAAACTTCCTAAAAATAATCATGTAATTTCCTTTTCTTTATGCACTGTCCCTTCCCTGTTAGTGTGCCATTAGGTTACAAGAACTTCAGGTACTTGAGCTCAATATAAGCGAAACAAATTAATGAAACTTTACCACAATGCGGGATTTGAGCCTATTTATTATGAGTCCACTGAATTATTAAGCAACTCATCTGTCTAGTATTTGGAAAAGAGCCTTTTGGTTAAAAACTGTATAGAAAGGTGGATTTAGTAACCTTTAATTCATGAAAGCTTACTAAGTACATTAGTGATTGACAATTATAAATATTTTATAGAATCAAGGAGGTTGGAAAAGACCTTTAAGATCAAGTCCAACCAACACCTCAGGACTGTTAACTAAACCATATCACTGAGGGCCTCATCTATACAGGTTCTGAACACTTCCAGGGATGGTGATTCCACCACTTTCCTCGAAAGCCTGTTCTGATACCTGAACACCTTATTCGTGAAGAAATTTTTCCTAATATCCAGTCTAAACCTCCCCTGGTGCAGCTTGAGGCCATTATGTCTTGTCCTATCACTTGTTACTCGGGAGAATAGATCAACCCCCAACTCACTATAGACCAACCTCACCACCTCACTCCTTTCAGGTAGCTGTACAGAGCGATAAGGTCCCTCCTGAGCCTTCTCTTCTCCAGACTAAACAACCCCAGTTCCCTCAGCTGCTCCTCACAAGACATTCTTCAGACCCTTCGCCAGCTTTGTTGCTCTTTTCTGGACCTGTTCCTCGACCTCAATGTCTGTCTTGTGGTAAGGGGACCAGAACTGAACACAGGACTTGAGGTGTTGCCTCACCAATGCCCATTACAGGGGGATGATCACTGCCCTGGCCCTGCTGGCTGTGCTATTTCTGACACAGGCCAGGATGCCGTTGACCTTCTTGGCTGTCTGGGCACAAGCTGGATCGTGTTCAGCAGCTGCCAGTGAGTACCCCCAGGTCCTTTCTGCTGAGCAGCTTTCCAGCCATTCTTCAAGCCTGTAGCATTGCATGGACCCAGCACTTTGCCTTGTTGAATCTCATACCATTGGCCATCTCAGGCAATCTATACAGCCTGTCCAGATTCCTCTACAGAGACTTTCTATCCTTCAAGAGATCAACACTTCCAGCCAACTTAGTGTTGTCTGCAAATTTACTGAGAGTGAACTTGATCTGGTCAT
>JANHGB010050165.1:13312-26756 GCA_026283785.1 Coracopsis vasa | reverse complement strand
GGTAGGGATGCAAAATTCCCTGTGGTATATAACCCCGTGTGAGTGTTTGAGAGCATACACACCATTTGGACCCCACTGTGGACAGCACCTGAAGAAATTATATACTCCTAAAATTCAGATCAAAGACTGCCATTAAATCCAAGTTTCACCAGGGGCTGAGAGTTCTTCCAGATTTTTACCAGCGTAACAGCTCTCAAAGGGTTCTAATGTTAGTCAATGACAGCACAGTAATGGTCTATTAATTAGCCAGTTTCTATCAACACCCGCAGTGTGATTTTATTACCCATGACGGCAGCCAGCCTTTGGTAGCAATCTGCCCTCTGAATCAGGTGAGGGAGCATTCATGCTTGCTGAATAGTCCTCATGTATGACGATATCTGGTGAAATCAAAGCTATTTCATAAAGCTTTCTCACCATCGCATATTCCTGAATCAGGGATTTTAAAAAAAAAAAAAAAAGGGGGAAGGAAAGGGAAAAAACATCCCAAATAATGCCTTTTTTTAAATCTTATTCCTGGTTTTAATCCATGATGTCCCATTGCACTGAAGCCAGGTGGTTCAGAACCAACCACAGCCATATAAGAAAGCATACCGCAACAGACAGTTGAGGGGTGTGTGTCAAAATTAATCACATTTTCAGTGTAAAAGAAGCCTAAGTGATATTATTAGGGTTTTTTATTTGTATTATGGCAGTTTTGCTGTCACAGCCCAACCACAGAATAATCACTGTCCGAACAGTGTATGGGGTGCACTCCTACCTGTGTTCCAGTGACAGGCATGACTGAGGCATGTGGATAAGCATACCCAAATTCATTTTAAATAGCTGCCAATTTAGCACAGTGCTCAAAACAATTCATTGCTCCTCTCCTGCTCCCCCATCTCAGAGCTGCCCCAGCTGCAAGGGATGAGCTAGGTCAGTTCTACACATCTATCACTTCAAGCTCTCTTTATGCTGTATAATATTCCCTTTACCAACACAAAGTGAAACACATGAGGCTCTGGATCTCTCAGTTTAAAAAGTTACACATTGCAGTTGCTGAGACCTATATTTTTAAAGGAGAGGATTTTTGAAGAAAGAAGGTAAAAATCATTTTCAAACTGAAAAAACAGGGAAGGAACATTGAAGTACAGAGTTAGAAAATCTCAGCTGATTCAGTCAATTAATTGGAGATATTAATTCCTATAAAATAGGCAAAAAAATACATAAAGCAGGTTTATCCTTATGCACATTAGCTCAAGGGGGGAGGGCCCTGTGTTCCTCTTAAAGTGAATCAATATTTTGACAAAGCAGATATTTACACTCACACATTTCAAACCCTTTGACGCCCACGTGGGACTTGCCCTCACAAACATGGGTTGCCAAATGCATATTCATTACCCTCACAATTGGCTAATCCAATTAAAGAAAGCAAGAAAGAGAAAGGAATCAAGAAAGAAAGAAAAAAAATCAATGTCCTGGTAGCATACTTATGGAGTCATTTATTGTAAACACGATCCAAGCGGCTCATTCCAGATGCACTACTAAAAGCTTAAAATACACTGGCATTGCTTAGCCCCGAGTCAAATCCTGAACAAAGAAAGGGCCTTCAGCCCAAGCCAAATGGAAAAAGGGAATTAGAAGGATGTTACTCATTCATTACTGCCTCTTTAATCACTTAGAGGTCCAATTAAGTATAAATCATTAGTATTAAGTTACTTTATCCAAGACTCTTTATAACACACATGACTGGATTTGGAGGGCTCTCGGTGGCTAGATGTAGTGTGAGCTGAAAAAGGCAGTCAGATGTTGGGTTTCCCCCCTCCCTTTCCCTTTCCCCCTTGCTATGAAATTGATAAATGAAGGCTGCATTCTAGGTGCAGCAGTAATTTCTGTAGTGCAGTCAAGTGCTAGGTCCCTTGTCTCCTCCGAGCAATGAGGCCACCGTCCCCTTTAATGCCTCAGCCTTCCCCTGGGCTGCCAAAAGGCTCCACCAGAACCAGGCACCGTTTCATTTCCATGCACAAATCCCCAGCGCAGGAACCCTTTATTCATTAACAGATCCATCCTTTCCCGCGGAAGGAGGTGGAGGGAATAGAAAAACCAAGAGAGAAAGTGGCTTTCATCCCTCTCCTGGTCTCTGATCGTTGTTACTGCCGGAATCTCTCCCGAGGAGTCAATCGGCTTCGGGGGCATGTTAAAGACATGATGCAATAGCATCCTTGAAGATGTCTTCCTCTTCCCTTCCTCTTTACCCCTTTCTTCCCAGGGAAAATATTTCCCCAGCGGCCCAGATCACTGTCTGGGAAGCATATTTCCTTCTAATCGGTTTTACAGCTCTTTTAAAGTAATATGTCAGATCATTTTCCCCATATACATAGTTAATGAAAGTAACCCTACAAATTCATTTTAAATAGATGGAAGTTGTTATAACCCTGATCTGGAATTTATTACATTCATTACAATCTTGCTGAAGTAGGTAATGTAATGGACTATTACTTTTATTATCTTTTTAATCCCTCAAAATTATTAGGAACTGACTAATATTTGGCATCACCCTGTTAATGTTTAAACAGAAATTGATATCTTCATTCATCTAATAAATGATGGGGTCTTTTTTCCGCAGGAGAACTAAAGATGGTGATTTTTTTTTAACCTGAACTAGACCAAGAAGATTTCTAAGTAAAATCATAAACTGTGAATATAACAATTGTATTAAATCAGCTCTTTTATCAGGTTATGAGAACATTTTCCAGAATCATTTTCATGCCCCTGACTGCCCGCGAGCAGTCTGGGCCCCGTCGGTTTCTGCAGGGGATGGATGGATTAACATTTTACTTCAGCCATCAGCCCCTTAATCCAGCTTTTTGCTTCCTGACTGACACGAAGCAAAGTATTTCACAAAACCCCTCCCAGTCAAGACTTAACCACCCAAGAGCAGCATTTTTCAGCATTATCCTCAGATGCTTTAGATTGGCTGCCGCAAACCATCACTTTCTTGTACATGTTCTTTAACATGGTGTTCAGCTTGATATCCAATGGGATGTAATTAGTCCCACCTCAATTCATGACACATGCTGCCAAAAGTACAAGCACTTCCTTCACATCTCCCTTGCTCGCTGATAGCAATGCCTGCAAGTTCACTGAGCAGATTTGGTTTCTGACTGAATCAAGAGGCCCTGCATTGCATCATCCATTTTATGGGTTAAAGAGTCTTCTGGGGGCTGTTTCAGGGCAGCAGATGTGAATACAAGAACATGGTAGGAACCGTCCAAGGTCCGCGTGTCCTCACACGTGCAAGCACATGTGTGCAATGCTGCTTTGGGGACCTGCAGCCTGTGCAAGCTGAAAAGCCCCACCAGAAGGACTGGGGTTCAGCCTGGCGTCATGCACGAGGTCCCATGGGCCCTGAACTTTCCACCAGAAGCAGTATGGACTGCATTAAAGCCCTCATCTGCCAAATGAGTTGACATCTTGCCAGGCTTGTGTGTACACCGATGTCCCTGGGAGAAAGCTTCCTGCTGCTGAAGTGGTCATTAGTGTTCAGCTGCAGATGCAACACTATGAGAGCAAGAGCAGGGTTTGGTCATTTTCTATGAGTCCCACCACACCAAGACCAATGTCACTGATCTCCAGCGGCAGTTGCGTGACCGACTCTGGCAGGGATAGAGGTCAGCCCTATTTGAATGGCCTTCTTGGTTTTCCACACAAAATCTATCACCCAGACTTCACCTCTGGCTAAAGCCCTGTGCTGTCCCAGTGCCACAGGGCACACTTCCCAAAGACGTCTAAATGACAAGGTGCCATTTTTGGAAGTTATTTAGGTAGAGACTATAATGGTGCAAACAAGTTTCTGAAGGGATTTGCAAAAGCACCTCAATTTTGTTTTACATTGGTGATGATGAAGGTGCTTTTGTGCCTTGCATAAAATGCCTATTTGTACTTTTTGCATAGCTTTAGACAGCTTTAAAAAGAGGAGTTGAAGTCAGTTCTAAGGTTGCACTAACAAATCTGGCCCTTTGGCACTTCCAGGAATGTTCCCCAGCATGAAACCTTTGAAAACATCCAAGCTCTGTTTTAGTACTTTTAATCTGTACCTCACCTTACAAGTGCTATTAATATTCATTATAGATTAAGGCCAAAATGAAGATAACAAAGAGTTCTTTACAGTTTCTTTTGAGTTAAAACTGGATTTTGCCGAACAGTGCAAATGAAAGACAAGAAAAGTTTCTTTGGACAGTAGCTCTAAAAGCCAGTTACTCAGATATATATATATATATTTATAGACATTAAAAAGACCCTTTTATTAGTATATAGGTGGAAAAATGCACAGAGTTGGTAGCATGATAAAAGAACTACAAAAGGAACTCACAGCATGGTTTGTTTTTAATTGAGATGAAAAATGACAAATATAAAGATTTAGAAGCAACCTTGAAAGCAAACCGTTTTCTGCAAATTGACTGGGTGGAATGAGCATTAGGAAATGTGCATTCCCAGAAGTAAAGATCCCTGAGACAAAGCATGAAAGACAAGTGCCAGCTTTTAGGGAAAATAATGTGAATATTAGCAGGAAGAACCTGCTTGGGCTGCATTTACAGGAGCTTTGGAAATCATGCAGAAATAACCAACCTGCAAACTTTTACCTGCAATATTCCTCTTCACATATCCCTGGGTGCCCAGTGGTTTGAGAGTAGATGGGGTTAGAGATGCAGCTGGGCTGTCTGTGCTGGTTAGGATGACCTTATGCCAATTTGTACCAGCTAAGGATCTGTTACGAACATAATCATGTTTTATCCTCAAATGTTCTCTCAAAGATCAATTACCATTTTAATCTCGTATATCTGAACCTGCTGTAGGCACCTGACCAGAATAATCACTGAACCATTCTGGTGCTGTTTACTACAGCCTGCCCTCAGCTCCTGGACCAGACATCCACAAAAAGATGTGGCAGAGAGATGCTGTTTACTGGGACTTGTGCACCCCTAACTACACTTTAAAAATACCTTCCCTTTTTTGCTTCCCTACTGGTTGTAAAAAATCAACAATTAAATAGATTTGGTGGCTGCTTCACAGAAAATCAAGTCTTTCAGCTGCACATTAGAACCAATACTTTCTTGTCCTGCATTAATGCTGTCCATGCTTTATGATCTGCCGCTGAGACAGAGTGAAAAGCACAGAGGAAAAGAATCACTTTTTTTGTATTCCAAATACTGCTTTAATAAGACTGAAAGTCTCTCTCTTTCTCTCCTTATAGCCCTACAGCAAATAAATGGAGGTGTCAGCCCAACACTCTTGTAGGTTTAAACTGAATGGAAGTGTCCTTTTGAAAAGCTTGTTCTGTCTGACAGTCCTGAATGTGCTCCTATTGCAGTTCCTTTGAACACCCAGCTTTTCTGTGTTGGTGCTCTGCTGACATGGCTTTTCGTTGAGTTAAAGATTAACAGAATGCTACAGAATGACAGGACTTTGTGATAACTTAATTGCACAAAACATGGTTGTTCCTGTGCAAATCGGAGTATAATTGGGCACTAAGAAATTACTCTCCCTGTACAAAGATGGCAAAGTGGATATTGGACATACATGTGGAATAATAATCTTTTACCTTTTATTATACTTGAAAAACATAGTCCACAGTTTTCACGATGAGTGTTAGACATGCATTTCGTGCCATGAAAGTATTTGATTGTGTGCATTAAAGTCTGAAAGCTCTAAAGCCTCCTTCGTTTTAAGTGTGTTTTAACTGCTGACATTGGAATTAACATAACAATGTGGGAGCTCTGCAATACGTTCATAAATTGTGAATCATAATGGACGTACCTTTCAGAGGTCCCAGGGTATTTACCAGCCAGAGAGAACACGACAGAAGCTCTTTGAAATAAGAAAACACCAAAGAAGTTCCCTGCAACTGTTTCTTTGTTACAGTTAGGTTTGGGTAAGGGGAAGTGCGGGGTTATAGCATCATATAAACAAATACCAAAACCCAGAGAGAAAAATGATATTATCATCACAAAAGGAGACCATTCCGAGGCAATTGCTGCAACCCAGACTAAAGGTCTGTGCTACAGAGCAAAAGGAAAAACAAGGTTAAAAACGAAAGTGATGTGTGAGGACCGCAGAACGGGTGAGACTATTTACAGAGCAATTTAAGACTTTAACTATAGCAAGGGATCGTAAACCCAAGTACACGAGCTAAGCCCTGTCTCATGTGGAAAGAGCACAATTACAGTGCTTCCCATCCTTCTCTCCCAGCGCTTCACTGCGGAGGCTCAACACTTTAGGAATGCTAAAGCACAACGGAATGGAAATGGTATTGGAACAGAAAGAGCCTCCCGAAATGAACTGTGCGCAGCCCGTTGTGTTGGCATGATTGATACTGGAGCATGTAGGTGTAATGAAACTGATGCTGTCTCTTCTGCACCTGTGATTTATTGAGTACAAATTTAAGATGAGAAAAGGCCCCATACCAGGAGCTGCATCTTCCCCCTCAAAGAGGGTATGGTCATCCATCACCAGCCATTGCAAAAGGCCCAATAGTGAGCGGCTCATCAGATGAGCCAATAGTCTCTTTGTTGGGATTCCTAACAAGTGTTGGATCAGCAAAAGTCTATTTAGGCTGGTGGACCTTTCAGGACCAATTTGTAGTGGGTCACTGATTCTGCTAGTGTATTATCTTCTTTACTACTAGTACCAGTTGGGCAAGCAGCAAAGATTAATGATTTTAGCTGCCGACTGTTTGTGGCAATCTACTGCTTCTGGACCAAAGATTAAGATTTTTTTGTGCTTTACTAGAAAGGACACACCTTTTATCCGGGACCCGTTTTTATGTGCTGAGTTCTGTACAAATAATATATATTAAAACAAAAAATAATGGGCATCTCAGCTGCCTTTCTAGTGGCAATAAAAAGGATTTTTGCTGGTGCATAGCACAACAGAAGGGGGTTTTGCAAGGAAATAATAAAACTCAAAGCTGAGAGTAAGTTTCATTCTCATTGGGCTAGAGAATATGGCACAGGACTGCTCTTTTCCCCATCCCTCAATACACAATGCTGGGAAAATGCAAAGGCCTCCCTCCTCCTCTTTGAAAGAAGGGAAAGGAGGGAAATGGGGCTCTCTACAGCAAGAGCTCATTCTCCTGGTTGATCTTTCATTATTTTTCATAGCTAAAATCCCCAGTGTAATGGACTTAGACATGGTGTAAAATAACTCAAGCCACATCCCCGAAGTCTGGATTAGTGCAGGAGCCCCTTGGCTTTGGCGGACCTGCCAGGGTGCTGAGTGACTTTGGTCACTTTTGGAGCCAGTTTCTTCATAAGAGAATTCAGAAATGATGATGCTGTGACTGTATCATTGGGACAGAACAGCACAGAACAGTGCCTGACAACTTCCAAGGAAGCAAACAAGGGAGGGGAGAGACTCTGGTTAAATGTGTCTTTTCAGAGGTATGAGCTGCCTCTCATCAACCCGTTAGCAAACTCTGAGATATGCTCCCAAGATCAAGGGGTGCTGCAGGAGGACACAGGGAACTTGTAGAGAAATGCCACTGGCTCCTTATCATAAGAGACCTGGTGCTGCTTAGCTCCTTGAGCCGAGAAGAGACAAGCCACTGCTGAAGAAACAGAAGTGGAAATATAACGACAGCCAAGTAATTCTGCTGTTGGAAAGAAGAAGTGGCAGAACCAGGACAAAAGAACCCCAAGCTGCAACACTTCCAAAAGCTCTGGTCCAAGCTTTCATTATCAGTATTACTTGCCTGAAGCAGTGGGATGTGCTAGAAACTTCCAGGCAGCTGGGGAGGAGGCTGCAGCTCTGTCAGGCAAAGGTCAGGCCATCAGAAAGATAGGAGCACCCAGCAGTGGGAAAATGGTACCGACACCAGCACAATCCCTGCAAAGGGCTCGGCAGGAATTGATCTTTGTGAAGGGCTTCCACTGCAGATGGGTCAGGGCTTGGGTGAGCTCTGGGAAGTCCTGTGAGCTCCTGCAGCTTTCCCAGTCCCTGTGAAGTTAAAGACGTTGCACAGCAGCATTTCCACAGGAAAGCCCAGGATTTTCCCTCAACTGAAAACCAGGACAAAGCACCCGAGTGCGTGAAAAACGCACTCATCAAGGATCTAATTCTTAAAGGGAAGTATTCTATAAATGACCTAATATAAAAGTGATCTAATTGTTTCCACAACTGCTTCTGAGATTACCAGGGCCTTTTCTCCTTGTTTGTCATTGCTCATGGAGTCATAAATCACAACCCTGGCAATCACTCAGCTCTTGACAATTTGCAGCTATACTACCAGGTCTCGTGTTCATCCGGGCCGTGATCACTGACAAGCTGTTACTTAGCAGCTGACAGGTTCAAAATAGCACAAACTACAAGGATACCATCAAGTAAAGAGCTTTTAACTTCTTTTTCTTACATGCTTATTTTCTCCTCCTGTTGCAAGCACTGCCAGAAAACATGGATACTCCATTCCACGATGCAAAATCACACTGTGAAATCTGACATGAATATGAGTTTCCTTCTGCACTCTTTCCTGAAATATTGATGCTATTTCATAAGTCAGGTAAAGGTCTCTCATTTTGAAGGACGTTTATTCAAACAAGTCCTTCCGCGTGTTACGTGGAGGATGTTTTCTTACTTCAGCTGCTGAAACAGGCTTTCACCAAAACCAGACAGCACGGAAAACTGGAGTTTTAGGAAAACTATCGACCTTCCAGAAAAGCAAACAGCACCGCATTGCATCTCACACCTTCTTATTTTGTGGTGGCCGTCTCTCTGGATTTATTCTTGGTGGCATTTGGCTCCTGGGAGCGAGGTGCTGGAGCCAGGGCTCCTCCGTTGGAAGCGGATGGGAAAGCCGTCGGTCCCGTTCAGCTGCCTGCACAGTGCTGTGGCATAGCAAAGCAAACAGCGTGACTGGCAACAAAGACAGGGTGATGACATATGTATTTTAAATCCCAGCTAGCAAAACAACAGTAGGTGTTTCTCAAATTTGATCCTCCGGATGACAAACACTCTCCTCTCTTTTGTTCCCCAACATAATTGAGCTTGCCCTTTTTGCAGCTGTATTTCATTCCCTGCTCACTTGCAGATGTGTTTTGACGTTGCTTAGTGAGCCTGGGCTGTATTTTAAACACATAGTTAAGGAAACTGGGGTGCATCTGGCACTGGGAAACACCACACTGGAATCTCTCTTCTCCTCTCATATGAATGGTAGAAAGCGTCCTGCCTAAACACATCACAAATAATCATACCATTTGTAAAGCTCAGACTCATTCCTCTAGGCACTTTCTTGGATTTAATACCATCAAACAACAACAAAAAAGATGCTAAATATTAAGTTGAACCCATAACTTCTGGGAAATTCCCTGGGCAGTCTTCTTTTTGGGATGGTCATCCCATGTGCTGCAGCTCCTTTCCTTAAGGAAACTCTCCCATAGCCAGGGAAAGTAATAAAACCAGTTTCTTCAATGAATCATCAGAGGGTGACCTAACCTTTGCTCAGAAGGAACAAGCACTTGACAGAAAGTTGGGGCCAAGGAATCAACTTTCCTGACCCATGAAAGAGCTACCAAGAAACTCATTTAATAACTGAGCGTTGGCGAGGGGAGAGACAGTGTTGTGGTGTACATCTAAAGCAGCTATGTTGGAAGAGAAATGGGCACTACCTGTGGCAGGAGACAAAGTTGTACAAAGCATTTTATAGTGGGGAAAAGTGGAGAAATGGAAAGAAAAATCCAGCTTGTGGTAATCTCGTAGTGCAGTGTTTTGGGTGTTTGTTTGGGGTTTTTTTATCCTCCCTCCTGGGAGGACACAGCCTTTTTATGTGTTCTTTCTTTGATTTTGGCATGGTTTCATAACGCCTTGGAGCACAAGCAGAGGACACTGGTAGGCACCGTGCTAGGTAGGGGTCAAGCACTAAGCTCAAACTTGTCCCAAACCTTGGGTGGAGAGCAAAGGCATCTCCTCATGGCCTGGAATGAGGAGGATGCGCTTGTGGGAGAGCCACATGCTGCAGGGCACTTTCCTGCGCCCTCCCAGCTAAGGTACACGAGATGAAAACGTTCCTTGCCCTTGCTGGAAACCCGTTAGATGTCAAGTCCTCCTGCTTAAAAATTAAAACAGCCCGAATGCAAAGATCCTCTGCAAAGGGCAGAGCTGTAACAACCGGAGACTTTGCTTCCTTTTCACTCCAAGTAGAACATTATCGTATCCAAGTTCAGACTTGGATACAGCTTTTTCCCTCCTGAATTCAAAGGCAAAGTGCACAGCTGGCCTAGGATCCGGTCTTCTGCCTACAAAATCAACCTGCCTCAAAGGAAGATCAGATCTCTGCTGATGGCACTCAATAGCTAGAGCAGAACAAAAGGGCAGCTGGTCAGAAATCGCTCCATGAACCACAGCTGGACTCCGAGCAAAGCCAAGCAGCACCGCACTCTGATGTATTTGCATGGAGACCTGGTGGAACACTTAGGGCAACACAGCATGAAGCAATGTGTCATCCTTATACCAAAACAGAGTGAGCCCCTGTGTAAGGGGAGTCCAGGACAAAGACTGAATGCACACAAAAGCATCAGCTCCAAAGAGCTGCTTCCAGAATTGCCTCCCTTCCAGAAAACAGCTACCAGCCTTGCATATGCACCTTCCTTTAGGTATTTAGGGTGATTGAGCAGCAATATCCCAGCTCTACCACAACAGATTTTTAGCCAGTTAAGGAGGCACAAAGAGGCCAAGTGACATGACCAAGGCCACAGAGGGAATGAGTGCCAGGGCAAAACCCCTGATTCTTCTCCCACTCCCCCCAAATTCCATCAGTTGCTCAAACTCCTGGAAGGTTGTGCTTATAGAAACCAACAGGAGTTTCAGTGGTTTAAAGGTCAGGCCCAAGCATAGCAAAACCCTGGGGCAAAAATGGGTTTCTCCTCTCCCTTCCCTCCAGCAAGTAGAAAGCTCAACACTCCTTCACTGGAGTCCCTTTAATAAAAAGAAGCTTCTGGGAGCACACTGAGCAAATGGGTTATTTTGAAAGGACAAGTTAGCTCTATAATTTGCCTTCACAATGTGTTCTGCACTCTAATTACAAATGCAAACACAGTAATTGAGAACAGCATCATAAAACTCTTAAGGAAGCCATAAGTGATATAATACATGGACATGTTTACCATTTGGTGCAGCAGGATGCCTCTGTGATGTTTTCCCCATGTTTAAACAGGGCGGAGATTTGCTTTTCTTTCATAAAGTTAATTCCATGAGAGCAATTCTTCCCTCAGCCTCCCTGCTCCTGAGCCTGGGTCAGTTCAAATACAGCTCCTGGAAAACATTTCCTCTCTTTTCTCAAGTGAGAAAAACACCTTTTCCTTTTGAAAGATAAAAAAATGGTTAATTAAAGCTGTTCTAAAGGGAATCAAAAAGGGGGGATCTTAGTGTGTTCTACACCTGTCATGTCCCACTCTTGCCTGCAATAGCAAATAACTCAGTACAGTGAAATATAGAAGGGATTGAGGACTGTACTGCTGCTTCCCCCGTCTAAACTGTCCTTGGGGAGACTTCAGCCCTTCCAGTGGTTCACAGCAGAGGGGCTCCCCATGCAGCTTTCCTCCAGGAGCCCACTGCCTGGAGGTAACCTTGATGTTCTCCATTCGTTGAATGGTCTCTGCCATGTGCTGAGTGTGGAGAGAATTCAACGTCCCAGTTTTTCACAGTGGGAGAAGGGCGAGTAGTTTTGGCTGATGAATGGCAAATGAAGTCAGGCAAGCTGCTCGCAGGCTGGCTGAGAGTTTCCTGCATGGATGGACAGCAGGATGGTCCACAGCATCCTGCCCATGGTGCTGTCCCCCATCCCCGTCTTCATCCACTTTGTCCCTTTTTGCCCTTCCTCCTCTGTCATCTCTCAGGTCTCCCTCCCCATGTCAAACTAGGGCCCTCCTCCAACAAAGACTTCCAATCAAGGCAAAGTCTATGGGCCTCAAAAGTCTTCCCAGAGAACAAACAAACAGAAGAAAAGTGGGAAAATAGTTGTAGTATGAGCCCTGTCCTCTGGAAAGGGCCTTTGGGATGCTGGTGGTAGGGAGGAGTGAGCAGGAGCGATGCTCCGCTCTTCAGGGAGTGCTGCAAGAGGAATGGTGGGACCATTTGCAAAGGAGCCAGGTAGTGGCACAGATAAATATACCAAGAGAGGATTAGGGCTGGTGTGCACTGACAGGGTCCTACAAGCTCCCGTGAGCTTAACAGCTGCTAAATAACATAGAAAATCATATGATTCAAACCAGAAGGGTTCAACCTGCCTTTGGAGGTCGATGCAGACGGGTGTCCTCTGCCGCTCGCTCGCGCGCATCCCGTCTCTTTATATTTGCTGAAAGCTGCTGTGGCCTGAACTTCAGAGGTGCTGAGTGCCTGCAGCTCATCATGACAGGCTATACATCAAACCCATCACCTCTTGGGAAACTTGATTGCCCTCTTGGAAACCCTCGTTTCAAGCATTTAACTGGTTCCTACTGGCTTCAGCCAGCCAGCTATGTTTTGGAATGCATCACTTCATTTGGGCTGTACTAATCCTACAGGTGACATAAATCCAAGTCCACAAAGATCAGGGTAGGAGTCTACTGAAATGTCAAGAAAGGTATCAATTAAAATAAAACATACCCCAAAACACTGTTTTTAAAACACTGAACCAATAAAAATAACTCACACTTGGCTGGTTAGAGCTGTTCGTCAGGTGACTTGCTGCTGAACAGATGTCTCCAGCTGGGAATTCTTGGATGAAATTCTCTATCTTCTCCTTTTTTTTAATATAAACTAGTTATTAAAGAAGTACTTCAGAGGTTTGAAACATGTGTTAATTCAAGCCAGGAGAAAAACCCCGAATCAAAACAGAAACCACACGTACACTGCCAAGAGAGAGGTTGCCGAGGTGTGATCACAGCTTTAAGGGGTGAAGCTCTTTACGTGGATCTTTGAAGGACGAAAACACAGTTATTAAAACCCCTGGAAATACAGAGTTAAGGCTGAACATACACAGGGCACTCATGCTGAAAGCATGGAGACCCCTAGAGAGGGCTGTCCATGAGACTCTAATCTGGTTTTCCACACTGCTCAGAAAACATACAAAGTGATAGCTCAATGCGTACATGGAGATCAGTTCACAGCAGTTAGAATTGGGTTTTTTCAGCCACAATGGGTATTAATATATATTAAAAGCCTAATTAATACCTGTATTACTGCTTAGCCAAAGTCTCTGCTTAGAAAAGGAATAGTAGAACCTGATACAGGGTGGGTATATACTGATTGCTGCAGGAACTGTTTCTTTTCTACCTTAGAGGGTACATGCTAGAAATTTTACTGTGCATTTTGCTTCCATTAACATATAAGGAATTGATCCCACCAGAGGAAAACAAGGAGCAACAGCAAAGGCGTTGACTCTGCTGAGGAGAGGACTGTGTTCTGAAGACGGGAAGGAGCAGCTTTTTGTATTGGCTCT
>JANHGB010050164.1:0-31770 GCA_026283785.1 Coracopsis vasa | reverse complement strand
GGCTGTCTCCCTTAGCTCAGGCCCGGTCTCTTTGCCCTCGCCTCAGGCCTGGCTCCTTCCCTTCCCCACCCGGTGCCTCCACATCTCCCAGAATGGACCCGACCTGCCAGGCCGCGGGACCCCCGGCAGCTGTTCCTTGTCCCGGCTGGGTCGTGTCTTCACCGCAGAGGTCTCCCTGTCCCCCTGGCGGCGCAGGGAGCGGGCACTGGGGGTGCAGGGCAGGGCGGGCCGCCGCTTCATCCGCTCCCGAGGGAGCTGGAGAAATCCCGGGGCTCTCTTGCGCTTCACTATAAATAAGCACAGCACTTCTCTGTCACCTGTCTCCCTGGTGTCGTGCACTGGTGTAAAGCTTTATTCTCCCTTTGCGGTTAGCAGGTTTTGAGTGCTTTCTTGCTGTGCTCTGTTGATGAAATTTGGGGTATAGCTGGAGCGAATCGTCTCTTTCCCACACTTGTCACACTTCTCGCTGATTCCTAATTTCTAGGACAAGCAGTGAGAAAACACATCTATAGAGGTATTTAGGAACTTAATTCCCATTGAATTTGATTTCATTTGGATTTGGCACTTAAAAAGGTTTTTTTTCCTCGGGGTGGTGGTGGTCGAGCTTACCTTCAGTTTACAGAGTTGTTTTTTTTCTGTTTTATGGTGGTTTTGGTTTTATTTGAGGGGATTTTTTTATCTTTTAGGATCCTATGGCACTATTGCCGGACTCTCATACTTTTCCCTCCTTCTTTTATATTTTCTTTTAACTTGCTGTTGTCTTTCTCTTCTCTAAGGAGAGAAAAAAAAAAGACTGTTTTGTCTACTTATTTTTTCTTTCTCTAGTGTAGTGGGAGGAAAAAACCTACTAGGTGTTTCAGTTCTTGAAGCTAACCACACATACTTCTCAACTTAAGAGAACTTGTCCTTGTTGAAAATCTTACCAGAGTTTCATACTTGGGTACTATTGTGAAATATGTTTTCCTTTTTATAAACCTTGTATCACTTATTACATTCTTCTCAACATCCTACTGTCATGGCAGTTTTATTTCTCGTTTGTGCCCCTTCATGAGTATTTTGGTGTTGGCTTGATGTTTGATATAAACCTGGCAGCTCCCTCACAACCTTGGGAAAGCAGTAGGGCTGTCTTGTACAGATGCAGTGAGTAGATTGGCAGCCTAGAGGCTTTATCTCCTGTTTTTTCTTGGGCAGGCACAAACAAAATGGGCAAGCGAAGTAAATGCTGTTGCAATGGACCTGTTAAACTTCAGGGCTTGCTTTCATTCTTGCTTGCAAGAATGAAAGAAATATCAAGACATATAGAACTGAAGCTGGCAAAGATAAATTTGTATCATGTCTTGTCATTTCACAGTGTGGTTGTCTTCATCTCAGTGGTTTACTGGACTTCATTATTTGCCTTGCAATTATCTTGGCTGATTCTCCATTTTATACTGTGAGAGCTGATGTTACCTGAGCATCCATTTCTTGGTAACTGCTGCATACCTGTCTGGTCCTCTATGCAAACCAGTTCACATAAACACTATATGCTGGCTTTCTACAAGGTTTTTTTCTTCCTTTATTTTGTTGAATTAATTCATGTGACTAAAGGTTATCCTATCTTCTCCTATCATTTTAGTGGTGGTGGTGCCTAAAGGCTATGAACCTTGTCAGTGTTATGTTGGTTTTGGCCGAGCTGTTAAGAAGAATGAGTTGCCCTCAACTAGGAGTAGTGTCAACGTGTTTTAAGCCGTGACACACTGAATGTTTTGATTTTATGGTTTTGGCATTCAGTCTGCCTTTTATTGTAATTTATTAGTGCAGTTATCTTCTCCAGTGGAGGACTGGTACAGCAAAAATATCTTCATTTCAGTTACCAAATCTCTGTATGTAACTTCCTCTGCCCTCTTCCTTTGCCCTGTAAAGAGTTACTGTTGTGCAGCTGCATAGCTAATTGCACTATTTGAAGTATAAAACATTTCCTTTCTTGTGTCCTGGTAGCTAACTCAGAGCTCACTTCCTAGGGTTAAAGACTTGTTCCATTAAACCCTCACCTCTCCTTTCTCTAATGTCAGCCAAAAAGTAGCTCTGAATATTGTCCTGTGAAGTGTGGCTGAGGATGGTTGCAGCAGATTGTGTGGCAGAGGCATTTTCAGAGCAGTTCTTTCGAAGGACCAGTGTCAAGCAGTGGAGTAATTTGGGAGGTGGTGCAGTGAAACTGGATTGTAAGCAATGACGAAAGTCTGACCTTTCTCCAGCAAAGCTGAACTTCCTTTTGGCCTAATGTACTGTAACCCTCTATGTTCGCATCTGAAACAAGCTTTCATTCTTCAAGTACTTTAGGCTATCTTTGTCTTTAATTGCAGTCATGTTAAACTGTATATATCATATTCTTTGTTTGTGAAGAATATGACAGTAGCTGTTGAATAAGGAACAAACTGTAACTTGGTTTTGTATTCTCCCCTCTTCTTCCTCATGCTTTAGTTTTGTCATTGACTTTGTTCTGATATTTGTGTTCTAGATTGAAGACAGCAGTAATGCTAACTCTGGCAAGCAAGTTGAAGCGGGATGATGGTGTCAGAGGACCCCGCGCATCCAATCCAGCTTCTGATTCAACTCGGAGGGTGTCTGTTCGGGATAAATTACTTGTTAAAGGTGAAAGGAACTCATATTTAAATACTGGGGGATTTACAGTTTGCAGGTGTGCACCAGTGAGCAGTATTAAGTTGCATTAACGGCTGGACTTGATCTTAAAGGTCTTTTCCAACCTAGTTGATTCTGCGATTTCCAGAAGTATTTTTCAAATTGCATGTGACTTACCTCAGGATTTATACTGTAGGTTATTATATTGTCATATATCACATCTCCAACAGCTCTTTTCCTCTAGGACACTTATTTTCTTTGACTGTTGTAAAACATAAAAGCTGCCTCCTTACTGCACTCATTGGGAACTGTGTCATCAATTAAAACATTACAATAAAAAACTGTCACAAAAGTGTCACTGAGTATATAGGAGGAGAATACCAGTTTTACTTGCTAGAAAGTTATTTTTTTGAGCAAAGCCATAGCTGTGTGTGACAGAAAAGAAACTCCTAAAAGTAACATCAGCATTCCTGTGGTCTTTAATGATCTAGATCGGAGGCAGTAAACTTCAAAAAGCTTGAAAAATGAATGCAAGAAGGTTTTTCATGGCCCTGGAGTCACTGGAGGTTGTTTATGAAGTAGTGAATAAAAAATCCCACTAATTTTTATAGTGTGATATGGTCTGTTTTAAGAAGGCTTCTGTAGGCTGTTGCTGGCTTGCCACTAGTGGGAAAAAAACCACAGGCCTTTTACTTTGTGGCAGTTCTGGGTGAATGAGGTAGTTTGTGAGATGGTTATTAAACTATTTTACAGCAAAATTGTGGACAGCTCTCTCTTCATTTTTTCTGTAGCATAGATAAGCTTATGTTTACAAACCCATAGGTGCTGACACTTTGCAGCTCCTATGGGCTTACACTCCTGTATACTCCCTTGGGGAATAGCTGAGTTTTAAAGCTTGAGCTATGAAGCCTGATCTAGTGTCAATATGTTGTTTAGGTTGATGTTTCTGCTGAAAATGATCAATAGCAAATATGCTAGAGTTGATGTGTAAGCTGTTACTGTGAGGATTCATGCCAGTCAAAGGAAGCTCATATTTCCTGGTTTTATTTCAGAATGACTTGAGATGGACACTGGTATATTTGCATGAATGATATTGCCTAATTCTAACATTGCATATGGCTTTTTGAATTAGGGCAGATTCTGCCACATAACTGTATGCTGGAACAAGGTTTCAATGCAACTGCTGCTGCCTCAGTGCACTGGGAAGTGTCTCAAGTAGACTGCAGGAAAATTATATTCATAATTTTGTTCCTTTGCACTGTTTTAAGGACAGAGTTTTAAAACACTTTAAACCCTGATGTTATAATTCTCACAACGAGTTTGGTTTAGGCTTGCAGTTTGGAAATCCTTAGTTAACTCCAGTTGTGAGGGAAGAGGTATCAGGCGGGAAGAATAAGCTCTTTAACCAGGCTAAGCTACAAAGCTGAATTACTAAATATATATAATCTGAGATTTTCAGTAACCTAGACTTGAGAGGAAAATAGCAGTATAATATAAATACACTTCAACTACAATGCCTTTAACAGTACGAGTTGCCATAAGAAACTTTACTGTACCCTTACAGCAATCATTTTTCAGTTATATGACTAAAACTTTACCTAAGTCTGCAGGGGAAGAAAGGAATGTAGCTAGAGAAAATTAGTGTTGACATTGTATTTGCTATGACTACCATTAGCAAACCAATGCAGACTAAGTATTGAATGAGTTGAGTCCCAGACTGACAAATGTTAAAAGCAGGTCACTGCTGGCATCGTCCTGACAAGTATGAGTACCAGATCATGATATGTTTATGTGTGAAAGTTGTATCACGTGGCTCTCCAAAGAAAGTTGTAGGAGCAGCTGTCAGTCTGATTAGAATGGTTTCTGGACTGAAATGGGAACTGACAGTAACAGTAGATCACTTCAGTATAACTACACTGAAAGTGAGAGGAAAATCTAGCAGCTAGTGTGGAAGATTTGTTGGGGATATTCTCTTTTAAGCTACTCTTCAAACTAAATGTAGACCATTCAGTTAAGAAAGTTTCTAGAACTTGCTCCATCTTTTTAAGATAACTCAGCTGCAGCAGCATCTACAAGGTTAAGAGCCTGAGTGAAGATGGGAATTCTGATGTTGATAATGTTTTTAAGTCACATACGTATCTGCATGAATGAGTTTGATAGGGAGTGAATTGCTGCCTGCATATAGCAATGACACTATGGCATCTGCACCAGCTCCAGGGTCTTTTACTGCTTGATTATATAGAACTGTAATAGACTGGTGTACACTCAACTTCAGGTTGTTGTATTAGATTTGAAACAAAGCTGGTGGGAGCCTGTAAGAGTAGTTGCAAGTAGAAGTTGTCACTGATGTTTGTTTAGGTGGGAAATATCAAACAGGTGAGAGTTGCAGAGTGGGTGAAAGGCTCAATCATATCAGTCTGCTGGCAGCTGTGAATTAAAATATCAATCTGATCTACAATAGGGGGAGGAGATGAGAAAAGGCCCAGCATGTTCTGTACTTACTTGCCCCATCAGCTGTGCTAAGCAGTCCCGTAAATCTGACCTAGCTGTGGGAGATGGCTATAGTGTATGAACCAAGATCAGGTAGCTGCTTGCCTGCCCTAGTGGTGGTGATGTGCTGGAGAGATGCTCTCCTGTTCCTGATCCATGGTAAGTTAGTGATAGTCTCATAAATTCTGCAGGCAAATATCTAGTTTTAGTAGAGGTATCATCCAGATACAGACAGTGTCTGGTTTTTATCTGGAGGTAAATTGAAGACAGCCTTATTTGTGTTGATAGAGAGTCCAGTTCAGGAAGGATTATAGGATCTTTTTTGAAGGATGTGTTGTCACACTGATAACCTTGCAGTCCTCAAATGTATTGTGCACAGTGACCAGTAAAAGAGATCAATGCCATTTGGATTACAGGATAGGTGACCATGACCCCAGCCACTGGTAAGTGTAGACAGTGCTTACAGGCTTGTAAAAATTTGGCACAGACCAACTACATATGTCCGTTAACTGATATTACCTTAAAGTAGGAAATACAAGTGATAACTCAGGAATAATGTCAGCTATTTGCACTATATGGATGAGAAGAAAATTCACAAAAATATTTTAAATGCTTTTAGTAAAACTGGAAGGATATGAGCCATTAGCACTGTATTGTCACGTCCTATCCTTGGGTTTAGTGATGGGTGCAAGTTAGACTTTTTTTCCCCAACTCTGTGAGAAAGCTACTTTAAAAACACTGGTGCCCTTTGTTGTTTTTTCTAAGCTGTTCCTTTGTTTGCTTATGTGTCCAGTATTGTTATATATTTAAGTATCAATCATGGCTCAGGGCATTATTTTGCTGGGTTATCTCATGGACCTGTTATCAAAGGAGGAATCTCTACCCCTAAAGTTTTATGTAGGGAAGTAATTCTGAGACAGCTGGATATTCTTTTCCAGCTGTTCTTCCTCTGGAGCATCAAAGTCATGACTGCTAAGCAGGATTTCGTAATAGCCTGTCCCCTGCTGAATATCTCAGCAGCTGATGGGAGCACATGTGGGAGGTTAGCAGGGTACAGCTATCTAGAGTGAGGAGCATGGTGTTGGTTCTGACCTGAAACCCTGAGAAGTTGCAGGAAAACATCACCACTTTGAAGTTACTGAGAGCAGGAGTGTCTGAGGGTGTGGGGGGTGAGGATTAGTAATTCCAGCTGGCAGCCCTTAGAGAGAGGCTTTCTGGCCAGGAGAGAGAGGCCGAGCAGTGATTAACATGTTTCACGACAAATCACATGGAGAAAATGCAAACAACTGAAGGAGGTAAAAAGTAATTACTGATGCGAGGAGGAGGAGGAGAAATGATTCTTGAAGGGCCTCTGCTGCCTCTCTGGCCATGAGAGAGGCTCTAATAAAGCATAAGTTTGTTAAAAGTTCAGTATGACTTACTCTTGCATCTCTATTTTCACTGGATTTTCAGTATAGGCTCAATTGGAGAATAAGATCCTAATTCTGTAGGCCCAGTATACAATTTAAAATAGAGAAAGCAGTAAACTTGTTTTAGAGCTTTCAATTTGTTCTGTGCTACAGAGTTTATTTTTTCTGTTAAATTCATCTCTAAGGGGGAAATTCGTTACATTAGAAATAGGGGCTGCAGGATGCTGTAAGCCATGCAGTGCTGAACTTGACAGGCACATCCTTTCTGAATGTTTGAAAAGGTCTGAGGACAGGTCCAAATCATATTAAAGACTAATACTGTATAATGAATGTGACTGTTAAATTGAATTAAAAGAGAATATGCCAGGATGCCAGTAGCAGCAATGTATATGATTATTGATCACAAAAGTTGTCCCTTGAACTTATTTACAGGAGTGTGTGTTCCTTTTTCTGTTTTTTTGTTTGTTTTTTTTTTTTGTGTGTGTGTTTTTTTTGGTTTTTTTTTTGTTTGTTTTTTAAATGCACCTGAGCAGTTTTATATTACTGGTTTGATTGTTAACAGCTTGGAATAAAAATGAATTAGCATGGTTTATTCCTCAGTTGTCTTCAACATTTGTGGCTTTCAGAGCTAGATTTATGTAACTGTAAATTTAGTTTCAGGTGCGCATTTTTATAAGCCTGAGAGAACAGAAGTGGGAAACTGATTATAAAAGTGAGGCGTATGTGCACTGTAAATAAAAATGAGAAGAATCCGTATATTTGCTTTCTTCAAGCCTTCAAGTACCAGAATATCCCTCCTCACAATAACAGATGAGGAAAATTGAGAGGGGAGAAAATACTTTGGAAAGTTAAAAAAGAAACATTCATCAGGGACTGTAGTGACAGGACAAGGGGTAACAGGTTAATACTGAAATGGGAAGTGCAGGTTAGATATAAGGAAGAAGTTCTTCCCTGTGAGGGTGCTGAGGCCCTGGCACAGGTTGCCCAGAGAAGCTGTGGCTGCTCCATCCTTGGCAGTGTTCAGAGCCAGGTTGGGTGGGGCTTGGAGCAACCTGGTCTAGTGGAAGGTGTCCCTGCCCATGGCAGGGGGTTGGAACACCAGTCTGTGATTCTGTGGGTCATGCTCTGTATCTTATAAAAAGTTCATGCGTGCAGAGAACAGCAGCGTTTCTGAAACAGCTTTGAACTGAAGCTCATTTGAAAATTTACTACTGAAGACTTTTCCTAGAACATGACTGACAAAGGGAGGCCTGGTTCAGTGCATTGCTTCACTTCTGATGCCTCTGATTTTCAACATACATGAAGTATTGCAGAGTTAAGAGATTTCCAATCACAGTGGCTTTTTCTGTTTTTTTTGATGTCAGGATAATACATTTTGTAATACTGTATAGAAACTGAAGCATGGGATTTGATAGTGTCTTGTTTCAAATAAACATTTGGAAGTGGAAGGAAAATACACATCTCTTACTCTAAACTGGCAGCATTGGGTGGCTTGGTTGGCTTCTAATACTGTTCTGTACAGTTGAGGAGCTAAATAGGGAAAGCTATATAGATAGATGGATGAGATTAGGAGGCAAACAGCATTATCCTGCTGGAATTAATACTTTTGTCAGAGTGTTAAGGTATTTCTCTTCATCTCTAAGCAGTCTTAAAGATGTACATTAAAGAGGGACTAAACAGAAGAAGGGGCTTTTTGGACAAAACCAGAGAGAAGTAAGTATTTGCTGTGGATAAGAACGTTCATTCCAGTTGAGGAAATAATGCTTTCACTTTGTGTACTTCAAAACAAAACTCAGTGAAAAGCATGCAGCCTGACTCTTTGTGGCAATGCTAGCAAACAAAGCATGTCTGTATTCTGACTTGTTGAGATGGGGTGGGGAAGGGGAAGGAGCAGAATAACATGAATACAGTCTGCATGTTACTGAATATAACATCCACGTGGGTCTCATAAACCATATGCCTGTACACATGTCAGGAGTGTGTGTTCTATTTCTATCCTGAGAATTGTCATGAGTAGTTATTGTTTGTGAAATCATTTATAAATAGCCTTGATTGCTTGTATTAAGTTTAGCTCTCCCCTGGTTTATAAAGTTCCTGAACTGCTTCTGAGACATAATTAGTTTGCATTCAGCTCTTCCAAAAGTCTGTTTAAGTTTAACCCTTACCTTATTTAATGGTTTAAAATAGAATTTGGAACTGTTCACGCAAGTGCATACTGGATCAAGAGCAGAGCTACTAATATACATGCCACTTGAGTGTGCTCTTCCACCATATCACAGAAGGTCTGAGGAGCACCAGACTGTCTGGTCAGGGGGCTAGTCTGGGTCTGGGATGGTTGTACCTATCTTAGTTTTTATCCTGCAGAAGCTCTGGCATGCGTCTACACTTCAGGCCTTTCAGACCTACCCAGGGTGGCTCATCAGAGTGAGTGCAGGGCTGTGCAATACTGTTGGGTTTGCTGCTTCCTGGCAGTAGCCCTCTTGATTGTGCGAGGAATTGAGATGCCCACTGAGTGGGCAGTGATGAGTGCCACTTTTTCATGGAAGTTCTGGAGTGCTCTTGCACAATATTTCCTGAGACTTGGGTTAAATCTACTGGTTTGTCTTGTCATCTTAAGGAACAGTATGGTGCCTGGCTGTGAATTGAGACACAGGTACTGATTAGCCATAAAACATTATGAAACACAGATTGAATTTTCTTTACTGTTCAGCTGTAGTTAGTTTTTTGAAAGAGGATGTCAGATTGAGATGAAGTTTGTTCTTTAATTTACTGAGGCTTTTGGAGCTGTCGGAAGTTCAGTGCATTGGAGCTCTGGTTGCTGTTTCTACATTTTGTTTATTTAAAGATCTGTTAAACCCTGTCGGTAAGTTGGCAGACTGCACAAGGGGCATTTTCTTACAGAGAATATTCTTGTCAGTGGTATTGCTTTATGTAGAAAATATGTAACTTAAAACATCGGAAGCTTAATGGAGCTTGAATGATCTAGTCAAAATCATAGAATGATAGAATGGTTTGGGTTGGAAGGGATCTAAAGGCTCCCTCAGTTCCAACTGGAACCAGCAGGTTGCTCCAAGCACTGTCTAGCCTGGCCTTGAACACTGCAAGGGATGGGGCAGCCACAGCTTCTCTGGGCAACCTGTGCCAGTGGTGGAGCAAATTACAAAAATAATTTCAGTGTCAAGACTGTCACTACCAAAGAGTCACAGAATTTGGAAAACTTGAACACTGTAGCTTTGGTCCATTAAATGTGCATAGTTATTGTTAATCAATGTTTATGTGGCACACTTAGTAATAACATGTTTCCTTACTTGATGTTATTTTAAGAGTTTAGATTATTGAAGGTCTTTGACTGCTTGCTTTTTTTTTTTTTTTTTAATTTTTATAAAGTTGTTTTGTTCTTAGTTTGTGTTTTGTTGCAGAGTTGATTAGAAACCTTAATTTTGGGGAACTTGCCTTTGTTCACAAAGCTTTGGTGTGTATTAGTTATCATAGCCTCCCATCCCCCTGTGTCTGCACACCTTCAAAGAGCGAGCACACTGTTCCATCCTCATGGGTGTGGGTGAGCACCATCATTTTCATATTTTCACAAGAAAACCCACTTGCTCTTATGCCAAAATAAAGGGAAACACAGAAGTGTGAATGCATTACAGGAAATCTTCACACTTCAAAGGATCTATGGGGATCGGTTAACTCTGACCCTTGCAGGAGGCAGAAGTGAGGCCCCAGCTCAGCCCTTTCGTTGCTGGGTTTGACCATGTGCTGTCCATTGGTGTCTCTCTGCCCTGCTGCCCTTTTCCCAGGATTGAAACAAAGGGTGGGCAGGATTTATTAAAGCCAAACAACAGAAGCACAGAAAGCAGTGAAGAAAATGGCCA
Source organism: Coracopsis vasa (assembly GCA_026283785.1). Classification (NCBI taxonomy): domain Eukaryota; kingdom Metazoa; phylum Chordata; class Aves; order Psittaciformes; family Psittacidae; genus Coracopsis; species Coracopsis vasa. Next base: position 21,377 of record JANHGB010050164.1, on the reverse strand, counting down.
ACTCCTTAAATAAGAGGCAGCTCCTAAACTCTACTATCTACTGAGGATTGATAGTGGCTCCCACTATGAAAGGCTGGTGAGTTTAAAGGGAAAGGAGTGGGGAATACTCCTACAATGCATTTGTATAGCTGCAGCCTCCAGTAGTTGGTTAATGCCATGTCTTTAGTTTTACTTTCTGGTTAAGCATCCCACCCCCCCTTGATTATAGCTGAAATTACATTTTTGGTGTCTTTTAAAGGCAATTCTCTTTCGAAACTTTTAGCAGAAGCATGTCACCAGTGTTGTGGGGGATTTTAGAGTGCAATTGTGAACTTTTTAGGTATGTGTGAAACAGTGCTTCCAGTTTTGGTGGTATTTTCTCTCAGTATAGTGGGCTGCAGTTGCAGGAATACCAGGGCTGTGCCAAGCAAGTGGGAGGTGGGAGTCAAATAAGCGTCATGCTCATTGCAGAGCCCAGCCAGGTTTGGTAAGCATGGATGCAAGTTCTGGGGAATTAGGGAGTTCTTAATTGTGATGAGATCAGTTTGGGTTCTGCACCAAGAAATAGCTCCCTATATCTTAAACTGAATTACAGTTTTCTTTAGATTTATGTTTTTCAGAGTTGGTGTTGAACTCTTAAACATTGTTGGTAGCCCAAATAAATGGACTGTGTCTGTGCAGACCAGAAAGCAAAGTTAAGATCAAGTGGTGGTGGTGGGAAAAACCCTACAGGAAATGCAAAACCATAGATATATATTATTTAAATTTAAATTTCCTGGAACTTTAGAAGTAAAGACAGAAGGGCTATCTTGATGCATCTCATTCATATTTCTGTGAAATAAAAGTAGTTGAAAGTAAGACTTCAGTAAAATACACATGTAGGGAGAAAGCAGTGAGTCTTCCAGAGAAGATAGCATGGTAGAGAAAGGGCATGTGCTTCCCTTCCTAGGAGCTGTGCATTTGACTCTGGTTACTTTCTCTTTTATGAATGCCTTCTAAGTTTTATGCATGGGAAATATAATAAAATTTGAGTGCATATCTATAGCAGACTGTGTTCCCAGATGAAATATCCAACAGACACTGGAGCAAAAATGAAAAATCTTAACACTCCTGAGTTTGACAGTGCAGAGGTTTGAGGGGAGTACAGTGGATGCACTGACAGTGCCCTTGAATTAGGGTTTCACTAGCTGTTTTGAGGTGTGCAGTATATGCCATCATGCTTGGAGGCTTGCCTACAAAAGGAGTGCATGACCTGAGGCAATCTAGCTGATGGTGGAAGAGCTTTAACAGTTAGATACTGCAGATGGTGCTGATGCTCATGCAGGCTGTGAATCTCCTGTGCTTCTTTTCATCATTGGACTGGCACCTTGATTCTTGAGGTTTTTCTGCTTTTGTGTTTTGCAGGCTGTGGAATTCTGGCCTTCCAGATTTTAGTGCCATATATATACAAGTTTTGGGGTTTGGATAATGCCACCTTTTGAAATGCCAGTGCTCTGGGTATTAGAAGCCCTGGCACTTCAGTCTTGGCAGAGCTGAACCTCCTAATCACAGTAGGATATATTTGACTGTGGGGCAGATGGGAGTTTTTTGTAATGAATTGTGGTGCTTAAAGGAAAATTTCAAGGTAAACTTCCATTGCAGCTTAATTATATTTTTAAGTAAAATTTGATTTACAGGGTGGTTTAAATTAGATTTGACTATTTGGACTTCAGGAATGCCATTTTGCTTGCATAAATAACAGTTGTTTTTTTCTTCTTTCAACAGAGGTTGCAGAACTTGAAGCTAATTTACCTTGTAAGTATAGCATTTAATGGCATGCTTTTTAAGGGGAAAAGGACTATAGAGCTGAATGTTTTGACTGAAGTATGAATGCTAATGGAAGGAAAGCTATGCAAAACTCTGCCACTCATTTTCTGTGTTGCTCCCTCTTAAGGAATTGTAGTAAGTCCAATTAGTGTACTTTGGAAGCAGTGTTGAGTATTTGGCTCCAAAATTTGATTGCTGATGGAGTGGGAGCTTCCCTCTTGTAAACCACCCAAAAGGTACCTGGAACTGAAGGTTATTTATAACCTTTATAACCTCACTCCTGTTCTTCCTCCATTCCCTCTTTTTCAAAATAGGAGATCTGGTTCAGAAAATAATCAGTTTCTCAGGAGACACATGAAGTCAACCTAGTGCTTTTTCCCATGCAATCTGTAACCTCATGTATGCGTTAATAGTGAAAATACTCATGAAAAATATTTTTTTTAAAAAGTGATCCATATTCCTTTAAAAGAAGTAAAAGGCAAGATTATGTTATTTTAGCCCTGGCAGGTTACTTGTAATGGATGTTATGCTGCTAAAAGCTGAAAATATTAATAGCCATTTTAAAGTAGTCATTTAAGAGCGCAAGGTAAATGGCTTGTTGCTTCTAGAGCTGAGGGCGGGTAATTAAAAATCAAATGTTTTCTGTTCCTTTGCTTTAGAAAGCCTAGTTCTGTAATGGACAGCAAAACACAAAGCCCTTTTATAAAGGGGAGTAAAGTTCCTACTGCTCTGTGTTTGTTGCTAAGGCTGGGTGTTGACAGTGAAGCTGAGTTGCTGCTGAGCTCTCATTCTTTTCAAGTGTTGACCAGAACAGCATCATTCTGCCATGAGTTCTTAGAATACAGGCAAGCACAACAAATTTTTGCCTAAGCAGGTTCAGTTACATTCAGAGCTCATTGCTTGCGCTACAGAACTTCCTGTGGTGCACATTCCTGTTTCAGAGTAACCTAAGATGGTTTTCTCTGCAGGGAAAGAGGCAGGAGCTGCTTGCAACAGACTGAGAATGTATGTGCAGGCTATTACCGTGCTGTGCATTCACACCGTCTTGTCCATATGCTTATCTTGCAAGAAAACCAGTGAACATTCTCTCCAATTATGCTGGCAGGTAGCTTGTAATGTTTCGAGTCTTTCCCCAGTTAGGAGGAGCTTTGACCGTGTGTTTTTCTCTCCAGGTGTTGAGAGAAAAATTCTGAGTTTCTGATGAGCATCTTCTCTTTGCGAATGATTCCAAATCCAGGTCAATATTCAGATCTTAAAAATCAGGCTTTTCAGTGTACAGACTGCCTGATGGGAGGAGTTACAAGGGCAAAAGATATACAATAGAAGCAGTAAAAAGGGATGTCAGGAAGAGGCATTATTTTAACTCTGTATTCTTCTTTCTTGAAGGCAATTATAGAGATTTCACAGAATAATAAACTTTTTTTCTGCAGACTCTCCTTTAGGATAACAAACACCTGAGAAACACATATCAGGGTTTGTAGTTACTGCAGTGTGAATGCATTACTAGGGTTTGTGTATAGTTCTAGTTATTTTTTTCAGGCAAATAGGGTCTCTGTCTCTGATACTATTTGGCTCCTTGATTACAGAAAAAGAACAGCCAGCCTGATAGGTTAAGAAGCTAAAGGCTGCATGATATGAATAATAGTGTATCCATGGATATATATGCCTTCTAGTGCCAGATTGACAGCTTGCCTCTGCCGTGGTCAAGAAAAGCCAGTTTTGTGCATGAGAAGGCAACTTGGTTTCTGTCATGAAATACAAATAGAGGGCTTTTATGCTGTGAACTTGCATCTGTTGAACTGAAACCACTGACTAGTTTTATCAGATTGAAGAATAAGTGTTGAAAAAAACCAGCATTCTCACTTTTCTCTTTAAATTCATCTAGTCTGAGGATAAAAAGTGTTGGTTTGTAATGATGCTCTATATGTTAGTGCATGTAATTGGTTATACAGAAGAAACTTGTTCAGTGTGACAGCTGAGCTGGCTTTTGGATGAGGCTTTCAGTAAAGCTTGTATCTCATTATACCCTACAGGTACAAATAATCCTTTGTGAGCATAGGGCCGTGGAGGCATGACCTCTTGCAGGCTGCAGTGTATGATCAAATATTAAGATACACACATTAACATTAAAGAACTTGTAAGGAAGAGATGCTCATATTCTGTATACTGTCATCTTAACATGCAGCTACGATCTATGCAGAAAACCAAATCTTTTGGCATTTTAAGCTATTTGAGGCAGCATGGATTACTGAAAGGAAATAAGTTTCTTCCTCAGCTCAAAGAAGTGAAGTTCCATTACTGCAGGTGACCTGTAACAGTATAGGGAGGAGGTGCTTAGAGACAAAGTGTAAGAGGAAATCAGTTGACTGGAAGGTATGGATTAATCAGGGAGTGAATTTGGAGAATACGAAAGATGATGTACTTGCTTTCCCAACAGTGGAAAACCAATTTTCTGATGTAAATTATACTTTTGCTTCACAGGTACATGTAAAGTGAATTTTCCTGACCCAAACAAGCTTCATTACTTTCAGCTAACTGTAACCCCAGGTAATTTTTTTAAACGTTACTTCTGGTTTTGTGTGTGTTCATGTTAAGGAAACATAGTTCCAAGAGTTTGCTCAAGAATCCAGTAAACTTTCTAGTCAAAGACTGGCTGTAATACAGTGGTTTTATAGGGGCAGTGGAGAAACTGGGCTGGATTTTGGGTAGTAGATTCAAATAAAAAGGCCATAAAAATTGAGCAGGTTTAGGAAATAATCAGGTCTTGTTTGTTCACTTTGAAATTTATTTATTTTTTTTCCTCGGCCGATTTCAAACCACCTTGCTTTATTTGCTGAGAAAAATCTTGGACCACATCTAGATAAATTGCTGTACTACAACCCTGTTACAGATTTACTCTTTTCTTACTGGTTGCTTGACTCCGCAGAGGTAAAGAGATAGATGACAGATTATAATGCTGCTGGAAAACTTCACATCTATGCATGTCTGATGATGCTTAACAAGTAGGAGTCTCTTAGTCTTTGAATACTCAAGTATGTGGAAATATCTTTTATTATTAATGCAACTTAAGCACACTGTGAAGCTTCTGGCTTGCTGTTCAATAAAAATGTTTTCAGAATTTACTATTTCCATGTAAGCTTCTTAATAGCCATCTGAAATGGCTCACATAGCTGTCCATTTTAGAATAGAAGGTTGTGCTTGTGTTTTACGGATGAATTTTCGTGGAAGATTATTTAAACTTCATGGTCACTTATTTTTGCTGTGTTTTACCTTTGAGACTCTCTGCAGCTACTTAAATAAGAACATGGACACATGTAGTACACTGAATTGAGTTAGATGTGTCAGGATCAGTATCTCCCTGCCAACGGATTCTTGTAGAGGCACATTTTCAACAAAATTCCAATGCAGTATGGCAGTCATCCTGATGTCTTACCTATAGAAATAAGGTTTATCCTTCAAAGGGTAGTTAAGAATGTTTCTCATAATACAGTATCTTGAAGTCAAATGAGCACTAGATGTCACTATTGCTGCTTATTATCCAAAATCCACTAGGACTTCCTCGGCAGTGGAGATCTTGGGTGGTCTTTGTTAGCAAGTCCATTCATGTGACTCCTTTTTGTGATGGGGAAATGAGTAAGACTGCCCTAGTCACTGTAGATAAAGAATAAATGCAGGTGTTGTTACAGGACTTTTAACCTCTCATTCTGTGTAGGAGATGTGTTCATGCTTACTTGGTGAGCGTTAGTCTGCTTGTCCCAGTTTATGTGATGCTGCTTTATTATGTTTTGCAAAGGAGTTGACTTTACAAGATCATCACTGTGTGAGTTAGGGATGTGAAGCAATGATAGCTACTTCATACTAATTCTACAATATCTAAATACATAGGCATTTTTGTTCTGTTAACTGCTGTGCAGGAAGATGTTGCAGTCAGAAGACAGTAGTTGAATGCAGAGCATGGGTTTTGTGCTAGCTTCCTTGCTGAAATGATCTTGGGAATGATATGATCTTAATTAACATTTTGTTGCTCTAAATATAGCTGCACAGCTGAAGTCTCTGCAGTTGCAGTCTGACCCGAGTAAACATCTATTTTCAGCTGTGCATAATTCAGGTAGAGAATCTTGTGATCAGATACAGCTTAGCACAGCTTCCCAAAGGCAAAATGGAACACATACCAAGAAAATCTTTGTAGCTTTCTGATTGCCTTCGTTATTGAGGTTTTTCTTTAGAGTATGCTAAATCTTAGTTTTCTTTGGGATAGCAGAGGCAGCTAGGTGGTCATCACAGAATTCTGCTGGCTCAAATGGCCCAAAAATCTTTGCTTGAGGCAACTATTTTTGTAGCATCTAAACAATGTTGCAAGAATCTTGACAGTTCAGAGGAAGATTCTGTTTTCCTCCTGCCTATAACTCCCTCTTGCATTGAGGAACTGAGTTCCTTCTAGAAATCCTGCTCATACATCTGCCTCTTCAGGGAGTACTTTGCAAATACCTCTGCAGCTTTCCGATCATGGATCCAGAGCTGTGCTCAGCACAGATGTGGGTGCCAGGGAATACCTAATGTTGCTGTGCAGTTCTCATTTAGGACCTATGCAGTGCATGTGTGTAAGCCAGGGTTGGTAGTCTGCGTAGGAAGGGAGGCTCTTGCTGGCTCCCTTAAGGTTCTCAGTTTGCTTATCTGTAGTTACAGAGGTTGCATCCTTATATGATAGATCTGGTAGAGCAGTGCTAATTCTTTTCATATGTAATGTTTAAATTCTCTTATATTCTGATTAATATGAGAGCTTGAATTCTGTAACCATATTTTTATAAGGAATCTTACACCAAGCCAGTTTCTGGAAGAAGCTGGCTGTCAGGGTTCCATGAAGGTACTGACTGAACATGGTTTTTAACACTAGAAATGTCATTTGTGGTCAGTGTTCTAGCCTTACGTTACTGACAAAGCCTGTGCCCGATGCTTTGTTTTACACAGTCTGGGCTTGAAAGGACAGGGAAAGAAGCTTCTTTAAATTCTCACAAAAAGACTAATTTGAGTAAGAAAATAAACTTTACCACCAAAGCAAAAATACTTTCAGCTCCCTTGGTCTACACTTCTCATAATAACCTTTCTTAGTAAGTATTTAATGTCACAAAATTTTCCTGGTGACAGTAAGTTTTTAAATTAGCTGTTTGCAGAAAGTCTTGCCAAGGGTGACTGCTGATTTTGTGTAAATAAAGAAATTCCAATTCCTTTATGTTACAGCTTTCTGCAGTGCATCCTGAGTGGATATATCTTAGAAAATGGGATAAGACTTAGATTTTACTGCCACAGTAGACAAACTGCGTTCGTGAGGGAGATACTGCTGCCTTTCTCTGCTATCTGAAGCCTCTTCTTCCTTTTGTCATCTGAAACAATTGCTCTTTTAAAAAAATGCTTTAGACAGACACTTGCCTCTGTTCTTGTTTTTGTACTAGTACCACTTGGATCAAAACCTAGAAAAAATGAGATGCTTATAATGCAGGCAGAGTCCTGCCTGCTGCACTGATATTTGGAGCACAAAATTGGAATCTGAGACTAAAACATGGTAATGAGCTGGAAAAAAAATGAAGGTGAGTTTTAGGTAGCTTACACATGAAGAAAACTATAAGAATATGTATAGCTAATGCAGTATTACTGCATTTTCCAGACAGTTGGAGTAGTCTGGGTTTAGTGTGGTTATTTTAGAGCCCAGTTCTTCAGGGAATTAATAAAGAGCCTGTTCTCTGATTTGTGTGCTATGAAATGATAAATCTCAGTGAGCGTGGCTGAGCATTTCAACGCTGCGAATTCAAGGAGCTACTATCAAAAGCATATCCTTTGTGGCCTGTCCTAATTATCTTGCATTTTCTTTTAAAGTGATAAAATGATTTGATTTAGTATTTTCACAGCAGTTTTAGCCATCAAAATGCCTTATGAATGCAAACTGAGATTATAGTCAAGTTGTGATAATGAAACTTCAGACTGAAGTGGGAGAGATGGTGGCTGTTACTGCAGCTTGAAGACATAAATTTAAGTGGTAGGAGGAAAACTGGAGCTCATATTTTTGCAAAAGTCTCGTCACTGGCCGACTTCCTCAGTTATGTGTTAAAGCTATTTTATTTGACAATTTTATATTTGAATTGTAGTACTTTCCTCATCATTAACTCTGCCAGAATTTGAGTTTTTCCCAGCCCTGTTCCATGCCTAAAAAATTGAGGGTCTTTATCCCAGTCTGTATGGATGCTGTGGGGCACAGGGAAGGAAACTACCACGTGGAAGAACCTGTTTACTTCCTTGAGATGCTGTAAAATGACTTGATTCTGAAGGCTTATCTTGTTAATGCATTGCAAGATTTCTGGCTGGGTACTGAGGCTCTCCAGAGATATGAATGTTTAATATACCTTTGGGTGATGGGTAATGAGTAGCATGCTTTATTGTGGCTTTAGTGAAAAAGCTTACAAACATACAGGAAGCATTGTAAAGAAGGAGGGAGAAGAGATGCTTTACGCTTCTACTTTGGCAAATACATCATTGTTTATTTTGTAACAGAACCAGTAGCATACTCAGTGCGTTTCTTTGTTAGTGCTAGCATAGACTGATGCCAAGGGAAACCTGAAACATAAAATGAGTTGTAATGCATGACAGTGTTTAGTATTGAGTTGACTTTGAAGGAGACTTCATCACGAAAGTACGTGGAAATGACCTGCAGTGTGAGGCACAATGTATAAAGTGCTCCAAGTCTTCCAGAGATTTCTCAGCCTTACATATAACACAGGAAGATGAATAAGAGGAAACAGAGTTAATACATGAGGTATCTCTTACAGCCTATGAAGGTGTTAATATGTGGTTACAAAGTGCTTGAGCTAATCTAAAACATGGTTTTGTTAAGGAAAAGGGGTGTTGTTTCACCATCTGGTCCTGCTGCTGCTTTTCTGCTGATAATTTAACCCTCTGCATGCCAGTTCATCTCCATAATCCTGCAGGAAGCTGCACTCTTTTTGTGGTTATGGTTTTACACATTGAGAGAGGCTCAGCTGATCTTGTACCTTCCAGCTGAGCTCACCTTTTCTGATATCATCCTGCACATGGACACTGGGAATTTCTTCCATAGCTGGGTAGAAGTGGAGCTATCCTGTACTAGGTCTGCGTGATGGGGAAGAGCAGAGAAAATAAAGACCAACTATTCAGCTTTTTTCCTCAACCCATGCATCTCTTGAGCAATGCCAGAGTGATCTTTGTCTGTGCTTGAAGTCAAGGACCTACCATAATGTTCCTGCATGCTGCCGAGGCTGTGGGCCTCACGCTTTTGGTGTACAGAGATGTGGAACATGGCTTTAGTCTTGCTGCTTGACTGGCAGGAATGTTATGGTCTTTTGGCATGCTCTTCTCCCTGGGAGCCATTCTCAAATGTTTCTTTCGGACAATTGTATTACAATGAGGATTCATTAAATCTGAGGATTTTCTTTTACATAAGGCACATCCATCAACAGGCACCTATTTTACATGAGCAGGGGCAGAATATGAGTTGTTGCTGCACACTTTTAAGTCCACAAAATCCACAAAGTCTGCACTCTTTAAGTCCACAAAAAGGAACTGGTGAAAATAAGCCAAAGAAAGTAACTTTTTGCTGCTGGATTTCCTGAGCAACCTTAAGTGTTGGCATTTCTCCTTTACCTTTCTATACCTGCAGCAGGCTTCTCACTATGCAAATACATGTGGGTATTTCATGTGATGAAGGGCTTGTGAGCCCATGGAAGGCTTTGGGGCATATGGCTTGCACTTTAATAAGCACTTAATTTCTCTATGGTGTGGCTTGTTTGTTTTACTCCTGTCACAGAGTCCAGACAGGAGGTGATTCCAACTGTGTTTTTTACACAGGATGACATCATACTTGGAAATAGTGAGGATTCCAGACACTTTGTTGAAAAGCTATTACAGTGTGCTAGATGGTGAATAAAGTGCAGTTAGCTGTGACCTGGAAGGTAATGTGGTTGTGTCTCAGCTGTTTGAACTCCTGGGAAATAATGGACTATTTTTCGTATCATTCCTTCCTGGAGCAGTCAGTATCCTGCTTCAGGTATTTTGCACATTTGACAGGCAGCAGTTTCATCAAAGGGATATTGGTATAACTCACTTTTTACATCTCATTCATTAAAAATGGCTTCTTTACTATTTTTTTACCTTGGGATACTTGAAAACAAAAGAGAAATGTTTTTGTCTTGCCTTTTTTTTCCTTTCCATAAAAATCAGTGCATGTGCATTCACTTTCTGGTTAAACAAAGGGTGTATGAAAAGTCTGCTTAATAAATGAAACGCACTTCAAAGCTGGATTGGAGTGGCAATGGAGAACGTGTTTGAAAAGCCTGTGCTCTGGCCAGGTTATTAAACTGAGATTTGCAGTGGCTAAAGCTTGCATAGTTGAGTGTGGAGGCAGCTGGAAACATCACTAGGTGCAGTGGGGAATACCAGCCATGCTCTGTTTCCACACGCTGTGCCTATGGTACTGTTGAAGCCCAAACTTTCTGATGCTGTGCATATGCTGAACCTCTTGCAGTCTATACAGGCTCCTGGGAGAAGCTGGACTGTGATACTGTCCCAGCAGCTCTTTTGGTGTTCTGCAGGCCCAGATCCTTTGGGGTGGTGTAGTGTGCAGTTGAGCCTCATCTTTTGGCAGCAACAGCTTTTACAGGCTCATTTCCCCCTATAACTGAGGGTTTGTGTTATTTAACAGGGTGATTCCCTCTTGTTTTCAGTAAGCAGGCTGGTAAGAGGTTGCGAAGAGGAGTAGGGCAGGAGCTGACTGCTCTCTTGTGATTATGGCAGTTGCAGTATAGAAGCTACAGGCTTGTGCTGAGAGTGGTGAGATTGTAGCATGGACTGAAACTCAAGCAAGTGATATGGGGCAGTAGTTGGTAATAGGAAATAGAAGGTCATGCGAGATCTGTGTAGGGACTGGTAATGCAGCAAGTCCAGAAGACAGCAAGCATCCTGAATGAGGATTCTGATGATTTGTAGTAGAGGAGCTATTTTCTTTTAGTGGTTTGGAACAAGCTAGATAATAAAACTTTCTGTAAACTATGGACCACTTCACATAATTTTCCTTTGTAAAGTCGCTTTAAAAAATATACTGTCATACAGTGATAAACAGCCTTCCTTACCTTCAGGCCTTCACCATGGCTACACTGTGTGCTACAGAGAGCTAGAGTACACAAGGTAGTTTGAGCCTAAGCATTCCTTAGATGTCCCGCACTCCCAGTGTGGACTGGGTACTTGTCTGTTTCCCTTTCTTAATGAAAGGCACATTTCAGACCACTTGCAAGCATTTCTGCTTCCAAGCACAGTCTTCTAAAGAGTTGCAGGCTATCTGCTATCCTACATTATCTCTGGTCAGCTGCAACTAGATATTTTCAGATTTCTTATTTTAAAATTTAGCCATTTTAATAATTCACTATTGAGTCTGAGGCTGACAGATTCTCCTAACTGATAGATCATCCTAAGATAACTACAATAAAAGAGTTAACTCGCTCTTTTATTATGGTACACTTCGAAGCATGCTCTTGCACACCGTTATGCATACTACTCATGTTATGTGATTGCTAGCACAAGATGTGCTACATCATGTGCTACATCCTGCAGCAGGATTTAGCATTAGCAAGTGGAGTATGTATCCAGCCTGTTCCAAGGGTCGGTGTTGTGGTACTGCATGCTACGTGGCTGATGTGTGGCCGAGTTGTGTTCATACAGACACGAGAAGTTCCATCAAAGGTTCCTCTGTCTCAGTATTGCCTGGTAGTCTGATGAGGAAGGTGGACTTTCCAGTGTCATTCTGAGACTGTTAACTCTTCTAACTTAAAATTCTTGCTGTACAGGTGTTGAGTGTGGAAGAAGAGACCATGTTCACCCTCTTTTGGGGCTGGGTGGCAGCTAGTGTTACGGAATAACTAGGTTAAATATTTGATGATAACCCTGTCCCATTATTTTAATCTTTGTAATGATAGGTCTTTTGTATTATATGGTGTCTGTTATTTTCTCTTACTTAACTATTATCCTTGGGTTTTTTCTTCTTTAGATGAGGGCTATTACCAAGGTGGAAAGTTTCAGTTTGAAATTGAAGTTCCTGATGCCTACAATATGGTGGTAAGTATTTGTCATTAAGCTAATAGTTGTCAGTTTAGATTTCCTTTCCAGGTAATAGGACTTCAGAGGGAACTTGACGTTGACACTAAGCAAGCATCTTCTATCTGCTACTAAAATATTATGGGTTTGTAGAAAAATCTTGGTTGGCTAGAGTTTTTTGGGGGTCATCTGAATTCCTGCTTAAAGTTGGGATAGTGTGAAAGTTGGATTTGGTTGCTTAAGGCCTGGGAAAGTTGGCATTTCAAAATCTCTTAGGATGGAGGCTCCACTGCCTCTCTGGGCCTCTGTTCCAATGTTTAACTACCTTTGTTGCGATTTTTTTTTTTTTTTTTTCCCTATTTCTGGTAATAATTTATCTTTTCTCAGCTTGTCTGTGGCCTCTTAACCAATTACTGTGTATCTCTAAGAAGAGCCCAGTTCCATCTCCTAGTAGAGTTGTAGACAGCAGTAGGGTCCCCACCTTCAGCCTTCTCTTCTCCAGACTGAACAAATCCAGGTTCCTACACTCTCCTTGTGCTATGTGTGCTCTGATCTTATCACTGTCTTGGTGGCTGTCTGCTGGGCTCACTCCAGTTTGTCTGGTTATCTGGTACTGGGGAGTTCAAAATGGGACACAGTGATTCCAGATGCAGTGTCATGAGTCCAGGGAGTGGGGGTAGTATTTTTTCTGGCTATTCTTTTGCAGTCCAGTGTTTGCAGCCAAGCAGTCTTGAGGCTTTCATTGCCTTGATATTATATACCTTAAAGAATAATTACTGGTAACTCTGTGGCAGAAGCTGCTTGAGAGCACAGATGAGACAAACCTGAGCGTCTCCCTTGTGGCTGAGGTGCCACCCTCATGTGTTCTCTCCTGTTACTTGTTCTTGAGATCTTAATGATTATTCTCACAAAAATTGGCCTATCTAAGAGAAGAGGATGTAATAAGTGAGCAGAGGCCTCTTTGTGGCCTTCAGACTGATGGCTTATATTCTGGTACTGGATTTGGGTGCTTAATCTCTGTTGAGGGCATGCGGTGGAGGACTTGGAAAGCACAGATGTGGTAAGTGAGCTCTGCCAGTTCTACTGGTTGTCTCTCAGGCTGTCTAGTTAAATATCTTTACAAAGTAACAATGTCGATGGTCATTAAACAAACAGCTTTTCAGAAGACCTACTGATTGTGGTGTCTTGTAGATAAATAGAAAGCTCCAGACAGCTTGGCCTTTTCAGGCATGAGAAGTGTTGGTATTTTGCTATTGTACTTTACCGTGCAAGGGAGGGGAGATACAATTATGGTAAAAATAACTTCAGGTGTTATTTTCCCAGTTTTGCTGTAAAAAGAGCAAGGTTGACTCCGAAAATGGAAAGCAATTGGGTCCCACATTTAGTTGTCAGGAATTAAGCCTGCTATTGTGTCCTGATAGTTTGATACCGAAGGAAACTTGACTCATTGGTTTCAGTATTTGCAGTTAGGTATATGAATTGCAGGAAGAAGGAAGCCTCATTTTCTTTAATTTGAGAAGTTTTGATAATTTTTCTTGATTTTATAACTTCTTCCCATCCTTCTGCTTTCTTACTTTTGGTGTTGATAGTTATGAGTTCTTCTTTCAAAGAGGCTGAAGAATGTATAGGGGAGAACACCGGAGACCTTTGGCTAGTGTTCACATATACCACACTGAAATTCAGCATTATATATAAGTAGTAGTGGCAGTTTTAGCATTGTTTATATACAAATGAGAAGGAGGTGCAGTAGTCTGGAATTTAATTGCTTGTATTCCCTGGCTGAACTTGGAGAATGGCTCATTAAGACTGCTAGCAGAGTAGAAAGGCTATGTTTCTAAAAACAGAGGACTTAGGTTTTTGTTACAGAATATGCCTTCATAAGTTTCCTAATGTTCCTTTATAGTCTATGAATGCATGCTTTTGACAAGGGCCTTTAGGGATGGGACAAGGGGGAATGGCTTTAAGCTGCCAGAGGGGAGATTGAGATGAGCTTTTAGGCAGAAGTTCTTCCCTGTGAGGGTGCTGAGGTGCTGGCACAGGGTGCCCAGAGAAGCTGTGGCTGCCACGTCCCTGGCAGTGTTCAAGACCAGGTTGGATGGGGCTTAGAGCAACCTTGTCTAATGGAAGGTGTCCCTGCCCACGGCAGGGGGTTGGAACTGGATGAGCTTTAAGGTCACTTCCAACCCAAGCCAGCCTGAAATTCTATGGGTCATGCACTACAGCTTATAAAAAGCTCATGCATGCAAAGAGCAGCAGCATTTCTGAAACAGCTTTGAATTTTGCTTTCCTTTCGTAATAGTATTGGTCAAAGGAATATCTGCTCAAGCTGTTCGGGGTTTGTTTTGTTTTTAAAGTGTTTAGGATACTGGCTGTCATTATTTATACACTTCTCTCAGTACAAGTAGTTGTGTTAGTGTTTACATTGTATGGTTTGGGTTGTGCTTTTTAAGTTCCCCTTAAGATCACCAAAGCATTTCACACTATAATACAAGCCACCCACACTTGTCACACTATAAATACAAAGGTGGTTGTTTAGGGCTGATTAACTACATCCTTGTTCTAACTTGACTAAATTGTTCCATCACATACCTGAGAAACATGGCCATGGGTATAAAGGGAGAAACCCTTTCATGTTCTTTGCTGTCATGTTCAGTAATAGCAGTTTAACCACTGTGGCAATGTTGGACACAGAGGAATATACACAATATATACTCATTATAATTTCTTAAAGTTTTGTGTTGAAGGTGTTTACCTAAACAACCCTGCTGCAGGAAAGTGTGATGTGTTAACAGCAGAGCTGAATGTTAGTTTGGATCTGGGTTTTTTTGATTCTCAATTGCTATAATTAAAAAATCTTCTGGTTGTTACAGTTCTCTGCTCAGAAATTCCACAGCAAATGGTAATTATGTTTTTTAATGCAAAAATACAAAGTTTGCCTTTATGTAATTCAGGTTGAAAGTTGGATTATGGTTAGGTTATAAATGAAAATGTATATGTTAACAAATATTGAGATAATTATGCTGAGGCTGTAGTTTGTTTTCTACCAGGCAGAAAAGTGAAAAGTGGTGGCAGTGTTCTTACTAGAGCTCTTCAGACCAGCCCATAAGCAAGGCTGGGATATTGCACATCTGCATCCAGCTCTTTGCAGTAGTGCTGAGTGTGTTTATATTGGGAGTGAAAAAGACCAGACAAGACTGACAAGTTGTCACAGCCCTGCTTCAGAGCCTGCATCCATTTTCTAGCTAATCTTTTTAGCCTGCAGTAAAAAACCATCTTGTTTTAAAGCTACAAAATGCATAATTTAAAGTGTAGTTTATATAAAGCATCCTTTAATTTCTGTAGCATTCTGCTGCCAAAATCCTACATGCTTGGTGCTCCTCTGGAGAATTCTTTGCCCTCCTTTCCTCATAGGCAAGCATTCTGCTTCTGTACTTGGGAAAGAAGTGGATGTTTAGAATGGTGATGTAGTGGAAAAGTATAAGAATATATAACAAAAGAGGAAGACTTTGTTTTGTGGACTGCAGCTGTGATGTATTATTCTGCCCAGGGAATAAAAGTATGGGAGACTTGTTTGGAAAGTAGTGGGTCTGTGAATACAGAGAAGTAATGTATCCTTGGGCTTTAGGTATGACTGACTAGGATGTACACCAGTGTTTGGTACCTGGGCTATAAACTTAGAACAACGATTCAAGAGCATAAAATGTAGGAGAAATGCTTTGGAGCAAGCACTCCTGTGAAGTGCTGCTTCTTGCCTGTGAACAGAGTGTGTTCAGCTGGTTAGGGCTTAATCAGACTTCTGTACGTTGAGCTGCTATACTGAAGATTAGAAATGTTTATTATGATTATCTGTAAGGCAATAAGATGTAGCAAGGGTTCTTTCACTATATCCATAATTAAGTGAGCCTCTTTAGACTGTTGGAGAGTTGGATTGTTTTAGAAGCGTCCGAGCTTGAGAACTGGAAAGGGTTCCTATTTTTAATCAGGTGTTGGAGGCATGAGGATAGTTCAGGTAGATTTGTGCTACAGTGCTAGAAGTAATTTGTCATCCCACTGATTCCTCATTGATTCCTGGCTGATTTCTGCTTACATATCCATACATGCATGAAATGGCCCTTAATACATTGCATGCCTTATAAATGTGCTGTTCTTTATATCATTAACAGGTGTAACAGTGAAGGAAGGACTTCTTTAACAATATAATGTATTATTTACCAGATAGCCTGTGGACTGTTTTCTTTGATGGTGATAGGATATTGTGTCAGAACAGAAAGCAATTGGTATTGATACAGATCTTGCAAAGGGATCATGAGAAGAAAACTGGATCAGGGTTAGCTAATTCTGTAGTGTGTTCTCAAACCCACCATGCCATTAGAAGTATTAAAATCTGTTGGTAAACCTGTCAGTTGGCACTTAAAGTGTTATACTTGTTAGGCTGCACATCCATGAGCTTTCCTGTAAATCAAACAGAAGTTTGTTAGTGTTTGTGCTTACAAAGCCTGCTGGGAATGTTGCTGTCCATAAAGATAGGAAGCTGTGAAACAGCAAGCAAAACATTTAATGGTGTACACAGCAAATGCCTTTAGCACCAAGTGTTGTTGCCTGACCTCTATGTCCACAGCATCTGTTCCCAAAGCACTGCTCTTTTGGTTGAGCAGCTGCCTGGAAATAGAGGTCAGTGGGAGATGGGAGCAATAATAATAATAATAATAATGAAATAAATCCAGTGACCAAGGGATTGATTTTTCAGAAACAAACTCCTTTTCTGCCTTGAGTTGTAGCTGATGAAATAATGGATGCTACAAGAGTAGGGACTTGGTGCTTTAAGGAACCTGATGAATAGTACAAATCTGGTTTAATGGTCACATAAAACTAAACTACCTGCCACAGCAAGTCAGGCTTGTTTGCAGATCCCATGGCTTTGACATACCATGTTGTAAGAGTAGACAGCCTTAGAGACTCTCCAGTTTACTGATATTTTAATGTCCTGAGGTGCTTTAGGCAGTGGTCAATAGCGAGGAGTTTTATCAGCAGACCTGCTATCTTGGCCCTTTTTCTGGCTAATACGATAGTTGTGGAAACAGCAAGCAATCCAAAGGGATTTGGTTCCTGAACGATCAGATGTAACAATTAAGGGGCCTCCATCAAGCTCTTTGGTGACCATACTTTTAAGTCTTGTTTTGGAACTGATGGAATGGGAATTGGGCTCGAGCTCCATCATGCGTCTGCCTGAAACTTTCGAAGCAGAGCAAGGAAGCTCAGAGACCTGGAGTGCATGACAGGGGCAGTTCTTGTGTCAAGACCCACTGCTGCTGTAAGCCAGCTCTTCTTCCTCTATTTGAGCTGACTAATCCAGTGCATCAAAAGCTCAAAGAGTAGTATGGCCTCATTTTCCGAGACCTGTGTCTGTCTACTACATAGTCTCTCTGCTACACGCTTAGCTGTGTTTGGTGTTCAGTTTCAGCTGATCTCGAGAAGCTTGTCAAGGAACTGATAGGGGAGAGTGGCAAAAACTGCCTTGGTTAGCTTGTAGCTTGGTCCCTGAAATGTGCATTCCTGTTAATGCCTCTTTTGGGCTGTTACGTTTTTTTAGAAACAGTAAAGAAAAAAAATGGAGTCATAGTTGTAGGACACTTCTGAAGTTTGTTCTGCAAAACTTCCACCAAAACTGAAGTTGGTATATATCTAGTTCTCAAATGCTTGTAATGCTTTCTTGTACCACTTATATTCACTAATATGTTGAAGTGGACTGGAAATGGATGTGAAAGATGTTTTTCACTATCAAAACTAATGAGAGATACTAAAAGGTAAGTGGCTGCTTAGAAAGGGAGAAAAAATGAATCTGTTCTGTGTTGTGACCCCCAGTGAAGCCTGGATATACCTGTGCAGCTTTCAGTATCTGAGGTAAAGGAAGAGTTTGAGAGATAAAATGGGTTTTGGTAAGATTTGTTGTGCAAAGCATCGTGTATGGCCTGAAGCAGGCTGGATGTATTCAAGTGAAACATCAGCTCAAGGAAATCCTGTGTGAATTTGGTCTAAAGAAGACTCAAAGATAACTTGAAACAAACTTGAAGGAGAAGTTTTGTCTGAAGAGAAATTTCATGATAGTGCTGCAGTTGTCCTGTTTGAGTAACAGGAAAAGCAGAGAGGAAGAGAAAACTTTGTTTTACTGTCAGAGCTAGGTTTTTTTCTGATTTTTAGCAATGAAAAGCACTTTGAAAGGATAAGGAAATTCTTTTGTTTCCATGATACAAAAAATGAGACCAGTTAATTCACTCAGAATTTGGAGATTTTAAGATTTATCATAGAGTCGTAGAAACATAGAATCATAAAATGGTTTGCAGGGACCTTAAAGCTCATCCAGTTCCAACATCCCTGCTGCAGGCAGTGATACCTTCCACTGGACCAGGTTGCTCCAAGCCCCTGTGTCCAACCTGGCCTTGAACATGGCCAGGGATGGGGCAGCCACAGCTTCTCTGGGCACCCTGTGCCAGAGCCTCAGCACCCTCACAGGGAAGAGCTTCTGCCTAAGAGCTCATCTCAGTCTCCCCTCTGTCACATTGAAGCAGGATCCACAGGGATTGTGCAGAATCTGGAATCCAGCACCTACCAAATCCCACAGCCCCAAAACTGCTGCTTCAACCACACCATGCACTGAAGGCTCTCATCCTTCCCAGCTCCGTTGCTCCCACACACCTTCCCAGGGTCTCAGTAGTCATCATCCTGTGCCGATGGCCAGCACGGCGGAGCCGGAGCATCCATGAGCTGGCACTGCAGCTTATTGGCCTCCTGCAGACAGCAGCACACATCCTGGAGAGGAGTCGCAGCCCACGCCGGCCCGAAAGCACCCTGAGCATCCGCCAGGCAGAGGCAAACCAGGATGGAGGGTGGCTCCTCCTCTGGTTTCACCAAATCCCTTTCTCCTTCCTCTGAGGAAACTTTCCAGCCCAACCCCGGTCACATGCATGGGGTCAGCAGCTGGAAATGCAAGAGGTTAGCAGGAACTGGCTTGGAGTTTTTTCCCTCCCAAGAAGAGGCAGGGTTTTCATAGGAAAAGGTCACTAAAGACCACAAGGATCGCAGCTGGAAGAGGGAGAAGCTGCTGGTGCTCAAGCGCACAAGGAAGGCAAAGGGGGGTTACAAAGAAACCCCAAAAAAGAGAACCAGAAGTTGCAAAGGCAGAGGGACAGAGTCAAATCATTTCCTTTTCTGGCTGCAGAATCAAAACTGCTCGTGAAAGTGTCCCCTATCACCGGGGTCCCCACAGGGATGCAGGCGACGGTGCTATCCTTTGCAGGAGGAAGGACCACATCCCTGCTTCTTTACACGCTGTGCCCAGAGAAAACAACCAAAAGGGGGGAAAATTATACAAGATGAATTATTTTGTTTTAAAAAGCACAATAAGAAAAGCTCTCAAGAAGAGGCTCGAGTGGGTTTTCACTCCATGGGTGGGCTCTGATCGCTGTTACGCTCCCAGCTCAATTTGACACTCTATTCCACAGTGGACATCCCTTAAAATTAGTGTCAACAGCCAGTTCCTCCTCTTATATTTGCACTTGCAGAGCCTTTAATCCTCATGGGATTCGGTGCCTTGCTGTGGAAGTTGCTGTTAAACCATTGCCTGGAGCTGGAGGAGCGAGCAGCCCTCTAATGATGGAGGTAATTAAGCACAGGGGTTTGGGAGAGTCCAGCAAAGCACACTGATCCCATCTTATAGTTTATAATGATGTTAGGAGCTAGTCATAGGTTAGACATGTTAGGAGCCAGGGTAGGAAGAGGAGACCTCACAGCTGCAGGCAGCATCTCCTAGGATGAGTCCACCTCCGAGCCTTCTGCTCAAGATCTCAGCTCTTTCCAGGCTGGGATCCGGGATGTGCTAAAGACAGCTGCTATGCAACACAATGGGAATCGCAGTATACCTTGAAGAGCTGAAATACAAGTGGACTCAAGCTACCAGTCCCAGCACGGCTGATCCCTGATCCTAAAGATCCTGCTCAAGAGCAGGGAACAGCACAGACCTCTCGCCTGCTCCAGCCCCTTTGCTAAGCAAAGGGATAAGGTTCTCTCCCTAAAGCCTTCTCTTCTCCAGGCTGAACAAGCCCAGCTCTCTCAGCCTGGCTCCATAGGAGAAAGAAAAGCCTCAGGCTCCACCACCAGCCTCTCCATCTCCGAGAGCGGTCAGAGGGAGATCCCAGCACAGAAGCCAGGCAAATTCCCAGCAGGAATCTCCCAGAAGCTATACCACAAAACTTCAATTAGCTCATCTTACTAAGAGATGGAGACCAGACTGCATCAATCCACCAGGCATCGGGACAGCACCGGCATCACTCCATCAACCCACTGGGAAATCACATCCCATGGCCAATACCCAAGCTGAGGAGCATGGAAAAGGCACTGGAGGAAGAATTCCCTTTGTTCTTCTCTCCCAGAACAGTAAAACTCCATTGGCAGAGATGTGACAGACCTGACATTGAAAGATCAATGGGCAAAAGTCTGGCTGGTCCTTTTTCTGCTGTCTTGTGGCAACCAACCCCATTTCCCCAGGAACATGCCTGTCCTGTGGGAAAAGGGAGCTCCAAGCCACACAATGGAGTGCAATAGGGGGTTATCAATATTCTGCACCAGGATGCCCAGATCCCACTCTCTTCACACCAGGATCAGTCCCTTCTACCCCTTTGGGATGACCAGGATTTGGAAGCACCTTCATCAGCTCAGAGGATGCTCAGGGATGGAAATAAAAAGCACAAGACCACCTAAATCAATCATTCCTCTGCCCACAGCCTCATCCTGAGCTGCACATGGACCACATCCTCCCCTTCCCGGGGCCTCCAGCAGGATTTTCCCATCCTTTCACTGGCACCCAGGCATTAAAATCGCACATACCCATCGCAACGAGCTGTTGGGAGGTGCCAGGATCAATCCTGCCGGGGGCCTTGGGGTGGGTTCTCTCTCCTTATGGGTAGCTGTGTGTAGGAATGATGCCCAAGGTTGGATTATCCCAGCGAGACGCTGGGGTTTTGTTTTACCGGGGATGGGGCGGGATGGCATTGCGAGAGCAATGGGGAGCTTTCCCACCTGGAAGCTCGATTGTGCTTCAGGCACTCATTAATTACATTAACTAGATAAATAATAATAGCAAAGCACAGAAATAAAGCTGCTTTCCTGCTTTCCATCATGCCACACTCAATGCGACATCCACACCAATAGCATAGTGGGGTTTCAAGCGTTGGTTAATGGGGGGGTTCCCCCCATATCCCCAATTTGCATCTCCCCCCACATGCAAAACCCATATGCAGACAGCGCTGCCTGTTCTGCCGCCTTCCCAGCACATCACATATTCCAACCTCTCCAAGACCCCCAAAAAAATACCCAAAACGGGATTTTCCTCGCCCCCCTCCCCCCCGTCCCAATCCCATTTTCCTCAATCCCAGCGGTTGGATTTGTAGCGGAGACGCGGACACGGAGCACGGGGGACAAGAAAACGA
>JANHGB010050161.1:0-18094 GCA_026283785.1 Coracopsis vasa | reverse complement strand
CCCCATCCCTGGCAGTGTTCAAGGCCAGGTTGGACACAGGGGCTTGGAGCAATCTGCTCTAGTGGAAGGTGTCCCTGCCTGTGGCAGGGGATGGAACGGATGAGCTTTGAGGTCCCTTCCAACCCAAACCATTCTGTGATTCTATGATATTCAAACAGCCTAGCACAATCTAACATAGGTGGCCTGAATCTTTCCCCAAAGAAATGCCATCTGCTAACCAGGAACATCATGCAGGCATCTGAACTTGCTGCTGCTGGCACTCTTTTATGTTGTGGTACATGGCAAAAGCAGGTATCACAGGACCCTCTTTAACAAAATCATCACCAGGTTTGATAGAGACACTGATGCAAGAATTAGAGAAGTGTGAAATAGTTAAAAAAGCAGTTAAATATATTTTCCATAACTAAAAAAGGTTTTTCTAGAAACATTTTTATTTCTCTCCAGGGAAATTCTGCCAGCCTTGGAAATAATTTTTTAAAGAAAATAAAAATCCCTGGACAAAGTTTTTTGTTTCATTTTCTTGGCTTTAAAAATCTGTAGAGATTTGAGCAGTCAATTTTTTGCCTTTCCCATTTTTTCAGGGTTGAGTTGGGAGGGCTTGGGGGGCTGGGAGGTGAAGGGACACATCAGACTGCAGATACCAACTGATTTCCCTGGAATCTCTCCTCTGGATCACTACAGTTGACACAAGTTCTAATCTGTCCAACTGTTTCATACTTCAGAGATCTCGTCACACCTACAGGGACAGAGACTTCAAAGAAAGACTCTTTGGAGACTTCTTCAGTGGCCCTATCTTCAGCAGACACATTTCTAATCTATTCCTAAACCCCGTAAGAGAGTTTTCTATGGACCTGATACAGAGATATACTGCTGCCAGCATCTATAAAGCAACTTTTTTGTACCACCAAGGCTTACATACAAAAACACAGTGGAGAAAGTGAAAATAAACTCATACAGTCTACAGAATTAAGTTAAAGCATATTAAATCCTCACATAAATGCTTTTTTATGGGTAGGAAGGAAGGTTTGAGTTCAGGTGGTGTGACTTTGAGCCAAAGTAATGGCTGGGATCCCTGTCTCTTGCTGGTCTGCTGTCTTTCAGGGAATCACAACTTCTAACATTGTTGTTTCAGAAGGAGTTATGGAAATTCCCACACTGTGTGTCTCTGCATTGTGCTTTTAGAGTGCCAAAAAGCCTTGTTGCCTTCCCATGGCACAGGCGCTGTTTGGAGTAGGTTATCCATCATCTACACAGCTTCCAGCTCCTATAATTAACCAGGATGCACATGCTAAAAGTAACAGAAAACTCATTCTTTCAAATGAGGGCTGTTTCCCCTCCCCATACCCTGGGCTCCACTTCCGACAAGAAAATAGCAAGGAGGAGGAGTTAAAAATCTCAGCATCCACAGAAAGTTTCGCTTCTGAAGTCTGATCTGAGGTTCTTTCTAACAAACCTCAGCTCACTCTTCTCACTCACATGCTGCCTGCTCACAGGATACTCTCTGGTAAGAAGTGCAGTTGGAGAACCTAATAGAAATACACTTTCTTTGGAGTCATTACCTGAAAAAGCAACACAAACCCAGCAGTCATTTCTACTGCTTTCAAAATGCAACATACCCTGGCAAATGTCATCGATTGACAAGATGAGGTTTAAAAAAGATAAGGGCAACACTGAAACAGGCCACACATCTGGCCAAACCCACCAGTTCTTAGAAACAACACCCAAAACTATAAATCACATCTATTTGATCATTCAAATCAAGATCACTTGATCAGTTTTGAAGCACAGGAACTGAGTTCATGAGCTATTTTGGAGGTGCTGGGCTGTACCACAGCTGACAGTGCTGCCTCCCACTCCATAGGCTGCTCTGGCAGACCTATAGCTGGGAAGAGTACGAAACCTTTTCCCTCCTCTTTAGCTGAGGACCATGGAAATCATTTCCTATCAAATAACAGCAGTAAATCAGGATCAGAAGGTGCTGCCTGCACTATGAAACCCTGTGGTACTATTTCCCAACTGCCCACCATCAAAGTGCATCCTCAATAAACACAGACCTCTCACTTGCTTCATCTGACACCCTGAGCCTTTATCTGACCCTTTTTTGTGATCGCTTACTGTCCCCTCACAGGATCTAAGAAAAAATCACATTTACTGCTTTTGGTAAATATTTCTTACCCACCCAAACAAGTGCTTGAAAGAGAAAGACCATCACCTCACTACATGACACTGCTACAGTATTTCCCCACTGTTTCCACACAGCCCTGTTCTCTGTCTTTGGAAAACACATGGTTTTACATTACACCTTCTCTGCAATTACCAGATTCTTGTTTTATCCTGTTTTGTGAGACACAACCCTGACAAAGGACTGTTTTATAAAGCAAGAGCAATCCCACTGGTCACAGTTGCCCGTAGGCACTGGAGTGGCCATTAAGCAAGTGGTTGCTGAGAGCCCTTCTCAATCCGCAATCCCAGATCTCACTCCCAGCTTTTGCAGAGTGAATAAAGATACACAAACAGTGAGAGAGGAGAAACACAAGGAGTAACCTAAGCTGGCAGTGTTTCAGATGAAGGGCAACACAATTTACCATTTGCTTATAATTACTGGCACAGGATTCAGGTAGCCCAGAGCTCGTTATTGCTTCTATTGACCCTGTTCCCAAAAAGCATTTGCTGGTGGAGCTTAGAAAAACTTCCAACAGGCTGGATGCAAGTGTCTGTTTAGGTACCAGCCTGTCACTGAAGTTAAATGGATTTAAACTGGCTCAGTCACAGGCAGAGGCATGGAAAATACATCTAAAGGCACAATGGAAACAAGCAGAGAAATTCCCCCAGATGGCTCCAAGGCTACCCCATCTTCCCCGGTGAAAGCAGGCTGGACATCAGCCCTTATCACAGCCATGAAATGGGATGGAGGAACAGCACATCCTCTCACTCTGCAGACTCCTTTCTTCTGGCACCTCTAAATATTTATTGGAGCTGATAGACCAGGCGCTGCGCTTCAGCTGCTCTGTGGGCATCTTTATCTTGCTTTTCCACACAGGAGGATGCTAATAATTAGGATCCTTCTGGATTTTGGAAATACTTGCCCATCTCCAGCACACAGGGCTAAACCATAGCTTTAAAGAAACAGCTATCAGCGACTGCTCTTAGACCAGGGATGGGTTTACTCTACTGAAACCTGATGTTGGCTCATTCACATGAATAACAGGTAAGCTGCAGAGAGGTTCAAAGAAATCCCTGTGGTTTAGATGCTTACCTGAATAACCCTGGCCTCTTGTGTCTGATGAGCAGCAGCAGCAGCTCTTCACAAGCACCTGGAAGTTTTGAGAGGTGCAGATGAAAGAAACCAACCCTCAACTTCAGCCTATTGCTGTATGTACTTCTCCTGGGTGCTCTTTATTACCTGCACTGCAGTAGTGGCTGTGAGCGACAGACACAAAGAGAAAGTCCCTCTCTTGGGCAACTGGTAGTCAAAGACATAAGAAAAACATGAGCTGCAGCAATTTCTTGTGAGAAGCAGAGTAAAAGCTCGGGGATGAATCTGAGAAGCAGCATCAGCCAGGGATAATGCACTCATGCTTCCCATAGTAAGGAATTGCTCTGCCAGTGACGAGTGTTCAAGGGAGATAGGAATTAAGGCCAGACTGCAGGTTTCTGGGCTTTCATCAAGAGCTCCTCTCCCACCCAATGAATGGAAGCAGCATCTGAATGACACCTGGATGGAAGGGCTGGTAGGTTACATAGCATAACAGAGTGAAAAATAATGGGAAGAGTGAGGTTAAGCATTTCTGAGCCTTTAAAAAAGGCTGGGGTCTTCCTTCAGCAGAGGGAACACCTTGGGACAGAGCAGACAGTACCTCTCCTGCTAACAAGCTGCTTTTCAGCCTTTAGTGTTCTGAGTGAGTTAACCTTCCTGAAGCATTCAGCTCTGCAGCAGCACAGGCACCTTCTCACATGGCATGTTTTGCTAGCAGATCAAAACTGTTGTTTTGAAAACCTCATTAAATACATATGCAGCTGACAGACATTAGCACACATTACAGAAACGCAACCCGTGGTGGAAACTGAACAGCCAGCCTGATGTGCTGTCCCTAATTTACCCCAGCTATTGCAGCAGGCTCTTTGGAGTGTGTGATCCGTTACACGGGATTCGCTGTAATACCAGAACACAAAACCAGACGAGTCAAAGGCAGAATGTCAGGTCAAATTTTCCAGGCTTAACTCAGGATTTAATTGCATTTAGAGGTTTAAGTCACACTATTACAGCCGCCTTTAAGGTAATCTCCTCCTGTAGGAGGGGGTATATATGTCTCACACACAGGTACACCTGCTAACCCTCTGTGCTTTAACCATCGCTCAATACAGCTGCTCTTAGACCCCTCTTTTCCTCACGTCTTATTGACTGCTGCTGAATAATCAGTTTAGCCTGTAAGTCAGGGACCACAGACAGTGCTTGAGTCAAGGCATGGGACTCACCTCCAACTCAGCTAGAGAAACCCATGGAAATCTGCTACGGGGATTTAACAGAGGGAGATGCTCAGAAATCACTATAGTTGGGAGCAGAAGTTTATGGGAGCAAGGCATTGGGAGTCTCTGCAGGATTTTGTGTGTCTAATTAGGGGTCAATGGCTAACCTGAGCAGCTTTGAGAGTGCAGCCCATGTGAAACACAAGGTACATGGTTCACATCCTTGCTGTGGGCTCACCTTCACTGGAGCAGTAAATATTAGTAGTAGTAAAGCTGGTGGGCATCATATGCAGATGCTTCCAAGGGAGAATACTGCACTGGATTTTCATGGCAATATCATGTTGGTGGCTCAGCACAAAGGCTGCAGAGGGACAAGCAATCAGATCCACCACTAGAAGGGAGAAAGTGGAGGCGAAGGCATCTGGAAAAGCAGCACCCCATGAAAGAAGGCTTAGCTGCTGCTTCACAAATAATACAGAATGCATAGGCAGCACCACTTCTATAGGCTAAAATATTGACATTTTGAGCCAGGCACACACTAACATACCTCACACATGTCATAGAGAGACAGAATGGTTTGTGTTGCACGGGACCTTAAAGCTCATCCAGTTCCAACCCTCTGCCACCTTCCACTAGAGCAGGTTGCTCCAAGCCCCGTCCAACCTGGCCTTGAACACTGCCAGGGATGGGGAATAAATAAATAAGCCCTCTTTTACCCCAACACTGCAAGTTCATGGCTCCAAAACTAAGGACCATTTGGTGTGATCAGGAGAATGCCAGCCTGGACCTTTAGACATCCCCTGCCAGGACTTCTGCACAGCTTGGGCCTTTCTCTCCCTGTTCCCCAATCTCTCAAGCTCCTTGGTCTGTTTGGACTGAAACATCGCAGAGCACAATTCCCTCTTCCAAAATAAAGCTCCTTGCTACAAGACTTAGCTGAAGCTCTTTGAACTATATCATTATACAAATACTGTACAAATACATAGGACCCATGGTGTTATCTTGTGCATTATTTCTGGCATTAAGAATCCAAATTCTCCCACCCAAACACAATTATCTCACTTGTTATAATAATTGTTTTTAAAGCACTGAGCCTTCTTTAGCTGTTTGGCCCAACTAGTTCAGCAAACAGATTCTTTCTCTCAACCTTCAAATAGCCTTTGAATTAAATACTTGTTGCAGCAAGAGAAAGTTTGGTTTGTTTTTGTCATCAGATTGGAGATCAAGCAGAGATGAGATGCTCTCGGATGAAAGGCAGAAATGCCAGATGAAAGACTGAAACCCAAAGAAGATTTTAAACAACTGCACAAAGGTGCTGGGTGAAACCCATGGGTAACTCCACAGTGCCAGACTTGGCTCCAGCATATGTGCCCTCTCAGTGCCTTGTGCTGGAGGCAAATGAACACCAGAACGAGCCAGAGGGTTGGTTATGCATGCTGGTTGGGACGGAGCCCATCATCCCAACATCAGCATCACCCCTGCCTTTATGGTGCTTGGGTGGGTATTTATAGTCACAGCCCTCCCTTGCCCTTTGGCAGAAGAAAGGTTTCATTGCAGGTCCCAGCTTTATCCTTTTTGGAAACTTAACCCTAACCACACATCAGCCCTGAAATGAAAATTCAAACCTAATTCTTTGGTTGGCTTCAATTCAGCCTGGTGGCATGCAGGATGCTGCAGATGCAATCATGCGGAGCACAGCTCCACCAGCCATAAAACATGTCCCATCTCCTTTCCTAAGTCCAAATTCATAGAGGACAGCACAAATGTCTTTTAATCACCAAATATTCTTCTCATAGAGAACGCTCTCCATTTTAGGGGGCTTGTTTCAAAGTTCATTTTTCAATTTAAAAGCCCTCTACCTACTGTTCATCAGCATCACATCAGGAGCACCCTCAGATAATCAGACAGAAATGGGTTAAGCGTAGGAAGAGCTCTGACAGCCTGTGGGAAGTAGGCTAAAATCCATAATAATCACAAAAAACAAACTCAAATCAAGGTAAATCAACAAAAATCATAATAGAAAAGGTGCAGATTAGAGATAATCAGCTATTATTGCAGAGAAACAATTTCACACCAAAAATGGAAAAAAGGGAAAGCAAAAACCGACTTTCAACCCTAGCGGACTCTATTTGGTTCATGTGGGTTCAGCATCTTCACTGCTGACAGATCTAAACCCTTCCTTGGGCTAGAATAGAGCACACTGGAACTGCTTGCTAAGGTCTACAGTCCAGCTGAGGCGGCTCCAGCAACAGATGGGTGCTCACAGAGAGCTCAACTGCAGTGCTCCAGGGACACCCTCCACTAGAGCAGGCTGCTTCAACTCCTGTCCAGCTTGGCCTTGAACACTGCCAGGGATGGGGCAGCCTCAAATATTTTTCCCATCCTTTGGTTTTTGTTATACCAGACACCTCTTGCTCTGGAATAACCACCAAAAAATGACCTTATAAGATACCCAAACATTGTCATTTTTCTGTGTCTGTGCCTTTTCCTGAGTTTCGTTTGGTCACGTTGGTAAATTCAGTGGAGGTGCCCAAAGTGCTTCCAAAACATTGCAGTTGGGGTGTCGAAAGTATCAGCACACACTCTATTTCTCGCAAAACCCCACCAGAAAAGAGAGCAACGTGCCAAAGAGCCTACTAATTCGAATTTAACTGAAGATGTTAAACAGCTTCCCAGCACCAAATACTGTAGTTTACAAGCAAACAAACATTATAGAATTAACAAAGAGGTGCCAATCTAATTAAAATCAATCCACAGATATCTCTAAACACCAAGGGAGCCTGATTAGTAGCTGTTTACAGTAGCTGCTTAAGCAAATTGTGGAGGAGTAATAATTCTGATCTTGTCACTTGCCAGAAAGACCTTTTTCTCCTCACCTCCAAAACATTCCTTCAACTTCAATTCATTTAAAGTTCCCATTTTAAAAGAAACCAGCATCTTTTAGGGCACAATTCCTTTTAAATAGCAGGTTTTATTTAGAACAGGCACATTATAAGAGTGGCTGTTCCTTGTGTGTCATCACACACCCTTGAGGATGCACACAGGGTTTCTCTTGGTAGGGAAAGGAGGCAGTGGTGTTGAAAACTGCCTGGGACTTTAGCACTGCTTCTCTCTAATACACTGGCTGCCTCATTGCTTCAGAACACTGTTATTCACCTACCTCCAAAATGAGCAATGATAGACCTAAGAAAGAGGGCTGCAAGGCAAGAAAAGCTCATTGGTGCTCAGTTGGACACAGGGGGAGATGCCCTGAGATACACAAAAGGTGACAGGTAATAGATCTCCTAAGACATGATGGTCTGATCCACTCCTCTAGGCTGCCTATGAATGTGAATGGTGGTGGCTGTGGCTGAAGAACTATAGCACCTGAGCACATTTGGCTCATTGGGAACACAGGAGGCATCACACCCTGAATAAAACAAGGAGTGTTGGTTGGGATTTTACCCAGCTTCTTTCCACGGGATTCAAGAATGGCATTTGCCAAAGTGAGAGAAGACAAGGGACCAAAAAGCAGAGAACTGAGAGAAGAACGAAACTGGGGCCAAGAGATAACACTTTCAGGAGGAAAACCCATTCTTCAGCAGGATGCCCAATCCAGGCTGGGAGAAAACCGGTTGCTGGACAGAGATTTGCTGTAAGTCAGGAGGAAAACGATGAGTCTCAGCCAATTCTCTACATACCCTGAAGATCAGTATATCCCGAAAACTCCCAAGAGAAGTGACAACACTGAAATGGGACCATGGAATGAAGGTTTTTCTTCTATTGCATGACTTGTGTATTACACACCTAGCCTGAAGACAGGTTACATTAAAACCCTCCTCTGGCAAAAGCACTGAAGGGCAAAAACTGAAGCAGAAGATAGAGGCTGTGCTCGACACTCTTCAGAATCAAGAAACCCTTAGAAAAGATGGGGATCAAAAGCCAGCAGCCTCAGGATTGTCTGGCCTGGACTGTCTGGAGATCTCACAAGGCCAAGCTGATATACAAGACCTTCTTGGGCTGCGATAGACACCAAAACACATGAGATCCCTCAGCACTCACATACCCTTCCTATTCTGCAATACAAGACCTTACAGCCCAAAAAGTCTAACAGAGGAGATGGCAAAGCTCCTCATGTCCCTGCTCTCACCCCTGTAATTACGTATCTGTGCCTGAAATATTTTATCTCTATTAACCACAGGACCAGCAGCCCCAGGGAGATGCCTTCAGAGATGCCCATCTCTACTCTCCCCACCTCCTCCTCCCTTGGCCAAGCCCTCAGGCAGCAAGAGCAGAACGTGCAACCTCAGGCTGTGCAAGGCCATCTGCAGCCCCAAACAATACTGAGCCAAGCAAATCACTCACTGTTGCTCTTCTGGGTGCTGAGTGGGAAAGTGAAGTCTAGAGGCTCATCTGTGGTGCCGCCCCTCCCCTGCAAATGGCACAGCTGCTGAAATGCATTTGTTTTTAGAAAGCGGAGAGAAAAGAGGTTTTTTTGGTATCCAATTCACAGAGCTTCGCTTTTTCCTTTTTTTTTTCCCCTAATGTGCAAAGTGCTTTGTGAATGGGCCAGCTAAAATTATTTATAATGAGCTAATTTCCATAAAATTGGGCTAATTAATTTCCATGCTGCCTGATGAAAATTGCTAACATCGGCTTTTTACTGACAACCGAGGTCCTGCAGGCAATCTCGCGCCCATCTGACTGGAAGGAGGTCCAGGCTGCATCCTCAGCTAGTGTAAATCAGCAGATACCTCCTAAACCAAAGAGAGTAGCACGCTCATTTACACAGGGAAAACATAGTTTGGGCCACTTCACAGTTTCTATGGGGGTAACTGTGTTATCCACAGTTCAGTGCATGTATAAATAGGGAGGCACAACAGAAGTTTGTTCTTCAAGCTGCTGAAAGAAAAGCAAAGACTCGGCTCAACTAAAATGCATTTATTCTCTATTGGATTTAGGGAAAATCTCAATCTTGGTGCAGTAGTCAACAAGGAAGCAACAGGACAGGCAGCTCAGAGGGACAATGAAGAATAACCTTATGGGATTGCTTCAGTGCCTTGAGGTTTCACTAACACCAAGGGACAGGCGTGCTCCTAGCTCCTAAGCTTCTAGTCCCTAAGCCCACACACCACCAAAGGCAACTACTACTGGCATTTAGAAAGATATTACTGAGTTGGAACATGAGCTTCAGATGCTTCTTGGACTCCTAAGAAATATTCTATTGATACTCTCATATTGCTCCCATCTGTGCTCCCATCTGAACTCTTTCCTGTAAGCTCAAAGGTGTAAGTTTGTGACTGTCACTTTGGCATGTCAACATCCACACCTCCAGCCCTCCCTGACAACACGGACCATCTTTTCCAGCCAGAAAGATCTTGCAGGTTAATGCTCACAACCAACTTGTTTATTGTACCACGGTAAAGCTAAGTAAGGCAAAATCAAATGACTTGGTTTCCATGTCTAAACACTGCTAAATGATACTGTATCAAGCTAATTTTGCCTTAGGCTTATTAACACAAATTGAATTTGGTGCTAATCAGATACCAAGCTGTTACGCAACATGGAAATGTGTGATCTGCACTGACTGCTGTAAAATAAAGTAATTGTATTTGTGCAAGACATATCTTTTAAAAAGCCCCACAATTACTAGTAGTCACACAATAGCTGTAACTTCCTGGATGCTGCCTAAGTCATTTATCTGCTCTTGGCCTCAGGCCTACACTTTCAAATGATCTACATAAATTAGAGGGCAAATGTTTCTGGTTTTGAACTTATCCTGTGCTCCATCACCTTGCAGACCTTGGGCTCTGCATGGGAATCTGCAGCTTCCAGGATATCTCTTTCCAGCAATACTGTTAGAAACATGTGGAGATCTGACGTGTACAGAACAGGATGATCTGCCCTACCACACAGGTACCATCCTGTGCAAAGGCTGCCTCACGTACTGGCAGTGCATGTCCCCTACTGAGCAACATCTGCCAGCAGCTGCAACGTGGTGCCCACCTCCGAAATCCAGATGGGCAGCAATGCAGGGCGGTGTTGTAGCAGGGGGAAGGGTGAGGAATGGCATGCTGATATCCAGGAGCTTCTATGCACTCCGCTGTCTGAAACAGGCCCAGCTATGTGGTGCCTCCAAGGGCAATACTTTAACCTGAGTGCTCAAGGCTGACATCTCTTTTTCAGCATAGCCTACCACAAATGTGGATATTTTTGTTATTGATATAAATGCCTGATCCTTTTCTGCAAAGAACAACCCTTTATAAGAGGAACAGACCTACCTATTTCATTGTGATATGTACATATACATATATTAATACATTGCATTTTTGACATGTTTAATAGCATTATGTTAAATGCTCAGTTTGCAGATGTTTGCAGTGTCTCCACCACAAGGAAATGCAACCTCACGATTCCTGCAACTTTGACATTCAAGACTTATCCCCATCTCTGACAACTAATGTAAACTCTTTAGGAACTCATTCAAAGACTTCATTTCTATCCTGCCTTTATGCTCCCTATTAGGTGAACACGCACACTAGGCACAACCGCAGTATAGATTTATGTGAATATATATATGATCTAGCTAAAACACTGATATATGTCAAACTAATATCTCTTTCTCTTTTTATTTCCACTCTTGTCCTTATAGAGGCACTTCATTCTACTGAAGCATTAATTATGATTTTCCTGTCCCTGGATGTGCCTACATTTGTCTTGTGCTTCTATTTACTGCTTTGTGACAGCTCTTGACAAGACAGTCAATAACACTGGTTTCCACTCCCAGGCAATTTGAATGGATGACTTGCAAGAAAGGAAATTAAGAAGGGTGTAGGATGCTGGGGAGGAGGACACTAATACCAGGCCATGGTTGTGCTCAATGGCATTTTCCAAAGGAGCTCTTCTAATTGCTTTTCAAGTTTTTAATTCAGGAAGGCATAGTCTCAGCATGGCTTTGGTGTCAACAGCCGAATGAATGCTGGTTTAGAGAGGGAAATAAGGCCCACGAATGTGTCTGAATTTCTGCCTCAACATAAAACCTCCCCGGCTGAGCTTTGAAACTCCATGTATGGATCAATAGGGAGGAAAAATGGCTGGAATGCAGCAGGACTGGGAAAAAGAGGATGTTTTGATGGCTGTTACCCACAAAGATGCTGTAATGCACTACATGTATAGGCAGTGTGGGTCCATGCGAGACGTTGTGTTCACAATGCTAGGAAGGACAAAGGCAAACTAAAGAAAGCCACACTAAAAGGGTGACCACTGAAAGGAAGAGGAGAAATGATAAAAGTATTCCCATGACTGTGTGGTGGGGAGGAGGTGGATGGCACAATTCTGTTCAGCCTCCCTCCAAATGTGTAACTACCACTGACAATGTGCAAAACCCGCCAAATTTAAACCTGATAAATGGATACGAAATCTTAATACCAATGCCCAAGCTGTGGCTCTCGCTACTCTAAGGTACCATTAAATTAATGCATTTAGAAAGGGATTTTATCAAGGATGCCTCAGCTGAAAAGACGACCAGAGCATCCTCATGTATAAGAGGAGATCTTTTAAAGATATAAATACAATTCCCTCAGGCTTGGAGCCCAGAGCTGTGCCTGTGGGGAAGGACTCACTGCCTACACCAGCAGACCCATGGGTTCCTGCCCAGTTCAACCCCATGGGCTCTGCTCCACCGGTCTGGCAGCCCCCCTGAAAGCCACCTTTCCTCTGTTGCTCCTGAAGCTCCCTGCAAGAAGCAGCCTGTGAATAACCTCTCCTATTATCATGTCCACATCTCAATTGCTAGGTTTGGCCCCAAACTAGAGATGCAGAGGTAAAGGAATGAATGATGAATATTTGAACAACAAACAAGTTGAACCCTCCAGAAAGAATCCACTCAAGCGTTGACAAACGACTCCTTCACCCCAAGATTTTGGGAACCCCAGACTAAGAGCAGATCCTCAAGTTGAAATAAGCTGTGGGAGTTCTGGAGAGGCCTCATCCTGATCAGAGAACTGGACTGCTCTACTTGGAAACATTATCCTGCATTAGTCCCCAGCTATTTGCACAGCACCAGCCGCAATCCAGCAGAAGACACTACAGCCATCTGTCACTACTGCATGCTCTCAGAGTAAGCTTTTCTATTTCACTTAAAGGAACTTTTCTAGAGTGCTATTGATAATACACATTGAAGCCTAAACAGACATGTTAAGGACGTCATCTATGCCTGCGACAGAGGTGCTCGCAGAAATACAATGAAATCCTTACAAGACGGAGATGCGCGCTTTACATCAGGGAACAAACTTCTAACAGGTGAAGCCCAACCAAAAGAATGAATCATTCTGCTCAATAAACCCTTTTTTTCCCCGCAGACTGAGGCAAATACATTCTAGAAAAATACTAAAAGAGCATTAAAAGCCTTTGGTTTTTTATATGCAATAGCTTTGTTCCATTTTGCCTAGAATTTGTTGCATATGGGATATGGGATAGGTCCTTTTAGTTGTATTTAAGGCTAATTTTTTCACAGATATGCAAAAGATGTAGGTGTCTGATTTTCATTCATTTCTAACAGTAACTGAAACTCTACTCAGCCACGCTGGAACGTTCAGTCAGAAAGCACGCTGTGCTGGGTTAGTATAGATCCACTGAAACACAGCGTGCTGCTAATGCTTGAACACTGTGTCATTAAACAATAATGAATCGAGGTCCTAAACAATGGCATTGCAGATGAAGATACAAGAGACTTAAATCACATTTATCTACTTTACGCTCAAGGCAAAGTCAGCTTAACACACCCATACAACACAGTGCACAGTCACTGCAAGATGCAAGAGCTCCTCCAGCTCCTCTCTCTTGCCCCATCAAAAAACCCCAAACATTGTCTACAGGGTGCATTTAGCCTGTGCTGGATCAAGGTGAAACAAGGTCCCTTGCAGGCAGGACCTGAAGGAGGTTCCTCTTGCTGGTATTAGAAGCATATAATCCCCATTGTAAATTTAACAGCCTCCATCCTGAAACTCCACTCACCATTACAACCAGAAGGATGTGTTTTGGGGTACATCAATATGAAAGCCTCTGTCCTCTGATACTCAGACGCCTTTTTTTATCATAGAATGGTTTGGGACCTTAAAGCTCATCCAGTTCCAACCCCTGCCGCAGGCAGGGACACCTTCCACTAGAGCAGCTTGCTCCAAGCCCCTGTGACCAACCTGGCCTTGAACACTGCCAGGGATGGGGCAGCCACAGCTTCTCTGGGCACCCTGTGCCAGCGCCTCAGCACCCTCATGATCAAGTATTTCTTCCTAATGTCTAATCTAAAACAACCATCCTTCAGCTTGAAGCCATTCCCTCTTGTCCTGTCACTATATGTCCTTTTAACCTAAACTCAGTCCATTCACTTTGTCCTTTCAGCCATCATACTTCTTTTTACACTGTTGGGTTTCTGCCTTCCCCACCAGCAACCTTATTCTCTTCCAGCTCTCTCTTTACTGTACTTCAGTTACTTCAGATCACCTAAACAGGTCCCCACTTTCACAGCCAAGCTCCAGCAGCTCAGCTCATCCAAATCTCACTTGCTTACACTGATCCCACCTTTCTATTACCATAAGGTATTTATTTCCACTTCCACTAAAAGTACTACGTCCTCCTTTTGCTGTATGACATTTTTTTGCCTTAAATGAACTTCTTAATATTTAATTCATTTCTTACTGACTCAGTTGAGGGGAGTGGAGAGTGAGAGAGCAGCTGCCTGGCACTTAGCTGCTGAGGTTGTCCCGATGGACCAAAGACAGGAGACAAACCTCCCTATGCTATTAGCACATGCCACAGTTTGAGTTTAGACTTGACTGGGAGATACCTGGACAAAATCATTGATGTGTCAAAACTTGCACATCAAAATGGGAATAAGACCTTAGAGTAAAGACACGTGTAAGAATATGTTTGTGGTTAAGGGCACCCACATGTTTACAGTGCACTGTGTAGTAGTAAACTAAAGCACTCCTTTGGAATGTGGGAGACAGGGAGAAGTTCCTACTCTGGTATTTCGGGGGGAATAGACACAAAGTTGGATATTTAAAAGCCATGCTTACATTTCCATAACTTGTTACCCAAGACACAAGAGCTTTCTTATTAGTTTTGTACTAAGCAGGAACCAACACTCAGTCCATTTCACCAGCAAATGAAAAATCAAACCCAGATACAATCCCTCCACAAGCACTGTTCCTTAATCCCAAGCAGCTTTTTACTACTCAAATTGCACAGGCGGGATAGATCTCACATACCTCTTTGGGGCACATCAATACGAAACCACTGCTCAGCCCCCTAAGCAGCACAGCAGCAGTTCCCCCTGCCTGTGGCCACAGCCTTGTGGACCAGGGGGAGTGATGCTGTCGGCTGTGGATGGGGGTCTCCCATGAGGAGGGTGTTGAGCTGCTGCCTGGCACCCCCCCATTCCCAGGCACAGGGCAGATTTGATCCGATGAAGCAGAACTCCCAGCCTGGGAGTTTGGCAGTGAGAGCCAGGCTTGTGCTGCTGTTCCCAGGGGCTTTTGGGGGCAGTGGGAGATAGATGAAGGCAGAGCAGCAGCAAAAGCACAGGGCTCCAGCTCCCCATCTCCATTTGTGCCCAGTAGTGATGCCCTCAGCATCCCCCAGCACGCCAAAAGCAGCCACTTCAGCAGAGAGGAGAAACTAAACTGCACTTTCGGCAGTGGTTTCGCTCCAGAACTTCTCCTGTGAATGAGTTCTGCCCGTGCTGAATGGGTGCCTTTGATCAGAGGTTAATTTGCAAGAGAATCCACTGTCCTTTATTCCAGATACCCATCCACAGATTGACTGCCTCTGCAGCAAGGCGGATCGGGCAGGGTCTTCAGTATAAATGGCTCAAAATAACAATTGCCACACTGCCTATTTTGCTACACACCCCCGACAACTTTCCCCCACTCAATAGAAGATGCACAAGGAAATAGGAAAATAACAGTATCAATACAGTGTATCCCCTCCTGCAGCACATGCAGGAGATGGCCCCAGAGCGGGGAAGGCATGTCCTTCAATATTTAACTTCTTCACTCTTTGTTCTCCATCTCAAGTTGAACAATACGTTAATTACCTGATGAAGCGTTATAATTACTCTAACAGCTCTGCTCTTAGTTATAATTACTGCATCAACACTTTCTTTTTCATATGCTTCAATCTATACCTATTACATTGTCATGATGAAGACACATTAACATTATAATACCGTATAATTAGCAGATAAGCAATTAAATTATTCCACTGCTCTTGTTCCTCTTTGCCAAGAGGTTGCTTTCCAAGCGTTATTATCTTCCTTTTCTCTGGTTTGCTTCAGAGGTTGGGTGTTTTTTCCCTCCATTTTAGAAAAGGACCTCATAGACTTTATTCCAACAATTTCATTTTGAATTCCAAGAGAGTACGTAGTTGAGGTCCTGGGAGAAGCTAATTTGTTGCTAATATTTCACACTTCTTTCCTCTTGAGTTCAAACTGGTTTTGCTTTCCAAAAGCTGCCTGGAATAGGAAAGTGTCAGAGAAATATTTGTGTAAGAAAATAAACGAATCCTTAATTGCTCCTTTAGAACACTTGGAGCCACATGGTGGGATGAATGCGAACAGGGAGGAAATGGGAGGAAAATGAGAAAAGCAAAACTGGTTTGGTTTTTATCCTCATATTTATGTTACTTTACACCTCGAGGGAGGAGTTAGAAGTATTTTTTGCACCTTATTTTTTCACGCCCTAAAGAAAATCATTGCTAATAAGCTCAGTGTAGCTATTTGAGAAGCCTG
Organism: Coracopsis vasa; assembly: GCA_026283785.1. Lineage (NCBI taxonomy): Eukaryota > Metazoa > Chordata > Aves > Psittaciformes > Psittacidae > Coracopsis > Coracopsis vasa. The sequence goes on along the minus strand of JANHGB010050161.1, from coordinate 1,860 downwards.
ACTCGATCTCAACAGCGGCATCGGCAAATTCTCATAGCATACAGGAAACCTCCTAACAAACACCGTGCAGTGCACAGTAAAGCTGTGTAGACTTTTTTATCTCTAGCACTTATGTGGATTATTAGCCTGTGTGTAGGTCTCGTGCTTTGTCCTCTCACTTGATTTTTGTGGCTGAAAATTGCTCATTTGGCTTTCAGTCAGTGCAAGCCATTCATGTTATTGCATAGCCTTTCCCCTCTCCTGGCTAAAATGCCTTTCATATGGTTGTAATAAGTCTACAGCACTGCAGCGATGGAAAGAAGTGGCTGCAGCAGTTTTAGGTGGCACAGGGCTGCCTAGTTTCCATGCTGGGATTATTTCCTTTCAGCCATGCTTTGCTGTCAATTGTTTTGATTTAGTAATGAAGGAATATGAGCAAAGCACCTTGGTACAATGACAGAGCAGACCTTGGTGATGCAGTCCAACCTCAGACACTTGGGGAATAATCTATCACCAAACAGCACTGATTTACCCATCCACCTACCAAGCTATCCACACAGCGATTTCTCCATCTCTCAGTACCAGAGATGGAGACCAGATTCAAACCATCTCTGTTGGAAGAGAACAACAACTGCTTAAAACCACATCCATCATTTGCTATGTTGATTAAACTCCTCAATTTCAGATGTACTCAGTGAGTCTTCTGCCATCTACCACAGCAAAGCTGAATTTCTTGTCTTCAGGCTCAAGCTGTTACTGGGCAAAATTCCTCATATGCTGTAGGCACCAGCCCTTGAAGTGCTCAAACCTGTGCTTGCCTTCATCTTTACCCAAGAAAACCCTGAAGGACCTCACTAAATTTGTCCCAGTGAGGATTACTAAAAATCCATGGCACCTGAACAAACATCCTGAGGATGGAAAACTGGCAGGAGGAATTTTTACGTGCTCTTTACTGAAGACTCCCTGTCTCCACAACACCTGCACCCACCTCATTACTAATAAAGCACTCAGTGGTGTTCAGCATCTATCTCTAAGTCTGCCTTGGTCCTGCTCACGTACATCCCTGCCACCCCAGCTCTTCGCTCTCCAGTGCAGGGACAGGTTTCCATGTCAGCAGTCTGCTCACATAAAGGGATAGAGTTTGCTCACCTCCTCCCTGTGTTCATCCTAATGCTCCTGGGTGAAGTGTGAGACTTTGAAGGCTTTGTCAGATGGAAAAGCACCAGGAATACCAGCATTTATCCTCTCTGATGCTACTGCTGCTTTCCACAGTGCTCAACATAAACTGTGTTAATCCTGGTCAGAGGGACTGATGGCTCAGCTCCTGTAGCCATTCAAACCTGTGATCGGTTTTGGATGCTTCTTTTCACCTACTGGCAACTATCCTGCATTTAAGTTAGTTTTAAATTGTACAGATCAAGCATGTGTTATTCGCTTTATCACCCCCTTATTATCCATGAAAACTCCTATTTATTTCTGGCAAAGTTCTTTGCAGAGATACTGTGAAAGCACAAAATCGTGCTGCAAGACAATAAAGAGAGCTGCTAAGAAGTGCACAGGGCTATTGCCTTCCCATCCTCCTGCCTGCCCCATGGCCCCATATCTGCACAGTCTGGTCCCATCACTGCTCCCGCACAGCCGCATCTCTCCCACCATGACCCTGGCAAGCTCCACACTGGCCCCAAATGAGCCATGGGCTGGTGTTCAAATATCATAGAATGGTTTGGAAGGGACCTTAAAGCTCACCTAGCTCCAACTCCCTGGCACGGGCAGGGATACTTTCCGCTAGAGCAGATTGCTCCACGCCCCTGTGTCCAACCTGGCCTTGAACACTGCCAGGGATGGGGCAGCCACAGCTTCTCTGGGCACCCTGTGCCAGCG
>JANHGB010050158.1:0-22189 GCA_026283785.1 Coracopsis vasa | reverse complement strand
ATGGGGAACGGCTGAGGGACCTGGGGGGTTCAGTCTGGAGAAGAGAAGGCTCAGGGGGGACCTTATTGCTCCCTACACCTGCCTGAGAGGAGGATGGAGCCAGGAGGGGCTGGGCTCTGCTCCCACCTCCATGCAAAATAGGAAATGCTTAACAGGTATGCAGTTAGCAACACATCGCTTAAAGTCTGATGATTTTGTCAGCTAATGGCACCTGATGTAGAACTGTCTTTCTCTGAACTGGAAATTTTGCCATATCCCTCCAAATGTGGTTTATAGCAGAGAAGATAAATGTACTGCTTCCCTACTGTCTGTGTTGAGAAACTCTGTGCTGTGTTTAGCATCATGTGTGGGACCGGGGCTGCTCAACACCATTCTGTTATTTAGTGCTTTATAACACCAAGCAGAACTTCTTCACTTTTCGTTTGAGGGGTGTTACAGGCAGAGGAAGGAGAAAAGGAAGAAATATCACTGAACTTGGCATGCAAGAATCTCCATTTTGTGTTTGTGACTGATAGCCCATATAGGGGACAGTGACACCGGGTCCTACAAGCTGTGTCAGTCTGCCTCTACAAAAGAGATATTTATTTACCCTATATTCCTTTCTTTTCCTCCTTATTTCCATAAATGTCCTCATTTCCATCAACTGCAATCCATGCATTGTAATAGAGCGGCACTGCTTGCGGCAGTGCAGAACTGTGTAGTAATTACTGTATTCCAGCTGAGCTAATGAGTTTGTATCTCCACGCCATCCTCTCCTGACAGTGGACTAGCTTAATAGTTATTTATTTTGACTAATCTCCCAGAAAGGCTGCTCCCCCTGGTCTCCTCCATTATGTGATTTAGATGGAGAATCATTCTAGTGCTTGTTTTTTATTATAGTGGTTATGGAACATTACTGGAATCAAATTAAATTTAGACATATTAAGGAGTCTGGCGCAGTAAATACCGCACTTGTGAAGTTTGGGGGTTGAAGGATTGGAACAAAACCTGTTTCTTCAGCACCTTCCCATGTTCCCAGCTAAATAAAGCAGAGGAGCAAACCCCGGGCTGCCTATCTGCAGCACTGTTTGTTTCCCTCTGTTAGCATTTACCGGGCAGCAATGAATAATTACAGTTCTCCTGCCCACAGTTGTTGCCATTTGAATAAATACCCCCACCAATGGAAGGGTTCAGGGTCCCTCTGTTTGGCTCTGCTGTGTCTTTCCAGCCCCAAAAATGCTACCTGACCTTTTGCCTAATTCTCCTCCAGTGGGAATGAGCAGGAGAGACCTTCCCGGGATGGGCAGCCCATTTACCCTGTTCATTATCCAGAACCTCACTGCTGGGAATAAGTCCAGTGCAGGTCAGGGAATTGATGGGGAGCAGCATCTGCTCGCCTCAGGTCCGCGTTCAGCCTGCTGTATGACAGCACCGTATTAGCAATTCAGTCCGCTCCTTACGAAGACTCATGGTTTATAAAGGGTTAATGAGTGATTAATAGCTATTTTTATGCATTCTAATTAATTGCTGAAGAGGTCAGTAGGTTGTTCAGAAACATGGCTTGTAGCCATGTATGACATCTTCTATTGTGATCATAACTGCCTGTCATGCACACAGACTAAACATGCTTTAAATCCTCTATTAATAATGTATTAACCCATTGCAAGGCATTTAGAAGCAATATCTCAGGGTGGTCTGAGATTGGTCATTCTTATTCTGATCTATTCAGTTCTTACTCGTATGAATGGTGCATTGGCTTCAAGAGACTGATCCTGCTGCGGTGATCTGTGATCCTGCTATCACCTGCAGCACAAGCAGGATCAGTGCTTGTCAGATTATGTCTGAAAGAGGCCATCCCTATGAGCAACAGGCAAAATCAGTCCCAAGAAAAACAGTTGAAGTAACTGAATTAGAGGTTCCTTCCTGTAGACCATCCCATTCTTTTCTATATATATAATTAATATATTAATTATTTTAACATATTAATTTAATCAATAATTACTTTAATATATAATTAATATATTAATTTTAATCTAGATCTATTTGTGGGTGAATGGGTGGATCATGAAACCATGGTCCTGAAGAATGACACAGCAGATCACGATGACAGAGGTCCTGGCTATGAGGTCAATCTCTTACCTCACTCCATGCAGGTGCTCTGAGAGCAGTAAGCTGCCACAGTTGTAAATTCAAGCCCCAACCTGCCTCCCAGCTTTCACTGTGCCTGGGATGCGCTGCCTTGACACTTAACATCGTGAAGGCTGGCCAGCATGTTAAACAGCCAAGGCAGGTTCCCTCTCCTGTGTAATCTCTGCCTGCTCCTGCCCACAGGCACAGATGATGGATGTACTTGACCCCAAAGGGGTGCTCATCATGTTATGCTAGCAGGGCTGGTGGAGCGAGGGGGCAGCTCACACACACAAATGGGACCGAAGGCCACAGACTTGATGAACTTATTCTTTTCCCTACTGCAAATGAGGAGGCAGGGCATCTGGTGGTAATGATCTAAATGCACTTTCATCCCATTGCCGCACAAACGTGAATTCCCAAGTCACCTAACTCCATATCGTGTAATTATGAAAGCAGCTATTAGTGGCAAGGCAGATAAGTAGCAGAGGCCAGTCCCATATGCTTAAAATCATCCTCTGGTACAGATAATGGCATGCAAAACCCAGTGCTAACCAGCAGCAGTGGCTGAACTGCTTCAAGGCAGCTCTTGGGTTGCCTTTGGGTGACAACAACTGGGGAAGCCAGTGAAAGGAGCACCTGACTAAACATTATGGGGACTGTTGAGGAGCTGGTAAGCACCTTGTGATGTTCCAGTCCTTTTTTTCCATGGAAAAGCAAAGCAGGCAGTTAACAGTTCAACCACCTCAGGTTTGGTGTCTTTTATAATCTGGTTGATGGTGAAGGAAGGTAGAGCCAGACTGAACTCCAGTGAACTAAAATTCAGCATGCAAGTTTTTGAGTTCAGTGCTCTGGACACTAAACAGGCTATAGGAGAGTGGATTTGTTTGTGTTGGCTTACAAACCTAATAGCTGCGTGGTTAATAGTCCTGGATGACCTATAGATTTCCTACCTGTTAAGCATGTTGCTTAATTCTTTAGCATCTGCCCTCCTTTAACCCTCCCAACCCCAAATCTTACAATTGTATCTGACTGGTTCCAAATAAGAAAGAGAAAGCACTGTCAAAAAAGGCCAAAAGTGGTAATAAATGTTCACATGGGAAGTTGTTCCTCCACCCTCCAAATCCCAACTGGAATGCAGTTAAAATATAAAGCCAAAAAAGCAGATCAAGTATTTGTTGCCTGCAGTCGTAGCAGGGTCTTTCCAAGAATGCTTCACACTGATTTATGGTCAATCCTGACTCAAATGACAGGAGAAAACTTGCAGCATGGAATGAAGTCTGGCCATATTTGGGGAGTGAATCATAAACCTCTTAGGGAAAGCAGGGTTGTGTGTATGTGCAGGCAATCACTCAGTGCAAATCCAGCATTTTCCTATGGTTTTTCTGCATATTCAAGGAATAATTTCATACAAAAAACTGTGGGAAAGTGTTTTGTTTAGGGAGAATATATATAATAGAATATAATATAGAATATAATAGAGAATATAATAGAGATTTACAGATTAGGCTCATTTTGCCTTCAGCCTGCTGTATACTTACATCTATGAAATACAATCTTAGCATTTATAAATTAAACATTTTCAGGTATAACTCCAGTTCTTTCACTGGGAAAAGATGGTTCGTAGGCTCAGTGTTAGCCTTCAGTCTGCACTTGTACATTGAAGAGGCTTAACTCTGCCAAAAGAGCTCTGGCTTTCTTTTAACATACCACAATTTCCCATGGGGATAAACTTGTGCTGGAATTCATGTTCCCTACACTGCTCTAGCCTTATCTTTGCCTGAAGAAGAGTAAACCAGGTTGTTAGAAACACAGTTCTACTGCTTGAAAAGGTTCTGCATTAGGGTTAGGTTTGTACTGCCTGAATAGTTCTAATATAAAGTGGTTTAATGCCCTTGCAGGAAAACACAGTGTGAAGGCTCCTTAAAACTTCCCATGATCAAACAAGAAGGTGCACACAAATGCTGCCTTGTTTTGTAGGGATAAATGGAAGCCTTTGGAAAGGAAGGAAATCCTTTCACTAGCTGAGGTGGTTGTCTGGCAAGTGATGCAGAATAACGCTGGGTATGATGGGGTTCTGAGGGCTGGCTCTTTAAGCAGGTAATCTGTGTAATGCAGCCAACTTCTTGTTGTAGCTGTGGCATTATTCTGCTGTAAGCAAAACTGGCTGCTAAGATATTGCCTTAGAAAAAAAAACAAAGGCAATTGAATAGGTTGAACCGATGAGCCAGAATATGGAATTCTTTGTGTCTTCCACCTTGAAGCTGTTTATTGGGATTAAAGCCCAAATCCCACATTACAGCCTGGAATCAAAGGTGGTGTTCTCTTTGAAAAATGTTATCCTTTCTATTGCCCTAACCGAGAAGGGGAGGGGGAGAAGGAAGAAGGAAAAAGGCTTCAGGATTAAGGTCTTTTGACCCATTTCTCTTTAAAAAAGAAAGGGGGATGTAATTGGGATGTGTTTTTTTCTGGAGGATGCCTATTTTGAGCAGTGCTTTTCCTCACATGAACTTTCTCATCCAAAGGGTGCTGCCTCCTTTCACGTTCAACGAGATAAGACGAGAGAAATGATTGCTTCTCTTATTCCAACAACATCCTCTCGTTATCTCCCAAGGGTTAGGCACTAACTAGGGTTAGTTTCCATGTGCTGGGAAGCAGAATTTGTAGCATGGAACAAACCCAGTTACAACATCCCACAGAAAAGGGAAACAAGGGACATGAAAGGTTGGGAGTCACCAAGGTCAGGAAAAAACACAGCAAGGCTTTAAGGAAGGGTTGTTGAGCCTGCCTTTTGATGTTTTAATTGGGATTTGTTCCTTGTCAAGTGTTGCAATCACCCACAGAACGTCTCGGTTCCAGCACTGGATCCTTTTTTCCCCTCTGATTGTCTTGTTTTTGTCATCATCCGTGCCAAAGAAAATCCAGGAATTAAAATTCATTGCATAAAGGAGATGATCTGATAACCAATACACGACTGGAGCCTCCCATGTCACAGCTTAGGTCTGTTTGTGCCTCTGTGTTTGCCTCTTAGGAAAAACCTGTTCACTTGCAGGGTCAAACAGAAATCAGCTCTTTCCTGGCACGTGGTATTTGTCTGCAGCTTCAGTCAGACCTCCTCTCCTCACATGTAACTGCTCTGTTAGTACTTTGCTGTCTTCCCTCTTGGGTGGGTGCAGCCTTCCCATGTTTTATTATTACTATTATTCTTATCCTTTAATATCCAGGTTCCGTAAGCAAGCCATCGTGACCATTGTTTCACGCTCTGTGAACAGCAGAGAGAAATGGGATGAGGACTGTTTAGATCAAGGTAAATCCTGAAATCTTGGAACCTAAACCACAACAGCACTACCTTAGGGGTACTAAACCCCCAGGGTGGCTGTCCTCTGGAGGAGCGTGTGCTCTGTGGTTCCAGCATCAGAAGCAATGTATGCTGCTGGGTGCTCCTCTTTATTTCACTCTTCTCCTCCTCTTCAGTCCTTTGCTGTTTGTTCCACAGAAGGACAGTGTCCAAAGGAGATGCAGTTCACAGATATAATGGATAGGGTTGGTGGTTGTTTTGGTTTTTAAAGCAGCTTTCTAGAAGGGATAGCTGAATGGGAAGCGGTGAAGTTCAGCCTATCACCACTCTTGTGATATCCCTGGATTCATAAATCAGTGCTGAGTATTCAATGTTTCTTGCTACGATCGTTCTTATCCTGGTGCCTGTGAAGTGTCAGGGCTTTGGAAATCTCAGAGACCTGTCTTTTAATGCATCTGTCCAGAAATTCATCAGAAGGAAGCTGACAGCAAAGCATGTGTGTGTCCTTAGCTCAAAGTAAGAAAAGCTTAAACTAAGGCTACTTGCTGTGAGAAAGCAGCTCCGAGATTAAAAGGGAGCAGAAATGAAAGGCACTCTTAGACACCTTTTATTTTTAGGAGAGAACTTGGCTGTGAGTAACAAGTGTTGGAGAGTTCAGGACTTGTTAGCAAAGAAAGATTTTGTGTTTGTGTGAGTTTAATATAGCACTGCTGCTTGACAGCTACAGCTCTGCTGCATGCAGAGTCTTTCTTATTTGCTAGTCTCAGTAAAACCATGCTTGTCTTGAGCTTGGCTGTGATTTAATGGCATTCTTTTAACCTGACTGTTCATGACAAATTCCTCAGCACTTCAGCTAAAGGACATTGGAAGCCCTGGAAGTTTCTTTCTGTCTTTATTTCTTCCTAAATCACAGGATGTCCAGACTTTGCACGCAAGCCGTAGTATTGGAGTGCTTCCAGCAGCCTGAGAGCTGTGTTTTACTTGGGGCAAAGGAAAGACAACATGCTGCGTGTAGGCATACTCATTAACAACAGGCAATACTCTGCCTCTAGAAGATGGGCTTTTGACAACTGGCTCCACAATGAAATGCCACCTGCATCCTTGTACCAGGATGGAGCACTTGATGCTTTTGTCCCTGCAGCTGCACCTGGAGCCAGAGTGTGAGGACCGAATACACTGTGCAGATCTCTATCTGCACTATTTCATTCATGTTGACAACTCACATGTCCTTTGAACGGTGTAGCTGTTACTACCACAGAAACTACCTTTTCATTGCCACCTTGCAGGGCAGTCACCATCATAACTGCACAAACCTCTTTGGTCCAGCTTGACTTGGCTCCTGATTTCTGCTGTTGTTGCTTCTGTTTTTCAGCTCGTCATGAAGTTATCACCAAAGAGATCCTCGAGCTGGATCCCTGGGAGAACCAATGGAATGTGGTGGCCATCAATGTCCTCATGCATGACAGCTATGATGTTTGCCCGGTGGCGCGGCTGAACCCCCGGGATCTGATCCCTCCTCCCCCAGATTTAGTGGACCAGTGAAGCTCAGTGACTCCAGGTTCTACAGACACTGAAGGATTTGGAGAGGCAAACACTGCATTGGCTCTGGGTGACAGCCGAGTCCCACGGAGAGGAACTGGCCACACACTTAAGGACGCAATTGCCTTTGAGCTGTGCTTCTCAGATGATGCCCAATTTGCTAGTTCTGGTACCCTGGACAAGTTGTAACAAGCATGAACTTGAGTGGTACAAATCAGAGACCGGTTCCTAAGGTCTTAGCCACTCAGGTTGCTAAACACAGTTGTAGGCGTAATATCAAGGGGGCAAACTCTGCTTTTAAATGTTTTTAAGCATAATCAGTAGAAAGTTCTTCCAATCAACAATCCAATATTGGAAACTGTTGGACTATTGTTGTTACCGCAAGGGAAAGGGAATCTTGTTCTAATTTCTCTATGGCGCTCTCAATGCAGCTGGAAGCAAAGCTCTGGAGTTAAGTGTTTCCTTGTGAAACCCCATTTCTACTGATTTTGCTTCTTTCACTTTTTTGTTTTAAGGAAGGATATTTTAAAGGCTTGGCTTTGTCTTTGGTCTCTGCTCTGTGGCCTGCTCCCGACAACTCAAATCCTCTTGCAGCTTAGAGACTGAGGGAATTTACTGGATTCCACTCTCTGAAAGACAGGCTACTTGGAATACCCAGTGGGAGAAGGGAGGCTTTTCTAGGCTTCCATCAGTCGTATTTGAACATACACGTGGAACACAGCTGAGACTCCTCTATTAAATGTTTATTCCAGTAGTGAGCTGGCTGTTTCTTTCCCACTTCATATGTTTTGCTTTTTAGACTGATCTTTAATGAGCTGGATGGAAGGAAAGGATGTATTCTGGAATGCCTGTCTTGATAACAGAGGAGAGTGATTGCACATGGTTTATCCACTGGCCTTGCTTGAGCTGTGGTGAGCAGCAATAGGTTTTCCTTTGTGCACTGAGCATTGTGGTTCCTGCTGCCCACAGGTTTTAATGGTTAGCAGGGAATCTGCTATGTCTGTCTCTCTGTGCCTGCCCAAGTCCAAATATGTAGCACTATATGTCAAGCAGGGAATTGTTTTCTTCTGGATTAAATATCCAGAACAGGAGCACTAACTCCATAGTTTTGTGGGGCCCCAGTGTAGTTCATGGGTTACCCTTGGAGTGACTACAATTTCTAAAGCAATACTTGGAAATGAAAGCTTGCCTGAGGAAGAAGCAGAGAGAATGCTTATTGAGAGGGATAGAGCTTAGCCAGAATCCTCCTGAGAGTATATGAATACTGTATGTCTGATATGTCCATGGGTAGTCTCACATTGCTGGGGAAGTCCTTAAGAGCCTTAATTTCCTCTATTACAAATCCTGATGCTAAAGAAAAACATTAGGGAATAGGCATTCTCCAAGCTTTTGAGTTTCACTGAAACAATAGTTCAGCCCCATTCTGTGTGAGCAGTAGTTAGCTGAGCATTTAATCAAGGCTGTCTTTGTGATCCATGATTCTAGTATGCAAACAGCACCCACTAGTTAACTGAATGGGGGGAATATTAAGCAAAGCTTCAGTTGATATGCTGAAGTGCATCACCCATTGCCAAATATGAAGAAAGATGTTGGGGAGGTAGACGGCCATGTGGCACATGGGAGTAAAGCAAGAAATGAAATGCTTGCTTTTATATATTTCAGCATGAAAAAAGCTAATTGAAGCTTTTCATTTTATCCCCAGCTAATGTTTTATTTCAAAGTCGTCCATGTATGACTGATTTCCATAAGGACCCCTGTAGAGCTCTCACCTCTGTTTTCATACATGTGGTGTTAGGAAGTGCCCACGTATGTCAACCATCAGGTATCTGATTACCCACCCTCACATATCACTGCTGTGATTGCCTGTGGCTCAGTCCCTGCCCATGCCAGGCACACACACACACATACAACTTATGGGGCAGTCTCTGTATCATGTTCCAGCTCTATTATGCCACTCAGCCTTGATTCACCACCAGAAAATGGCCTCGGTGCACACAGAGCTGTCTCTCTCCAGCACTCCCAAATGTGCTCCAGGTAAGAGGCTTAGGGGAAATCAAAACTGAAAGGCAGGCTATGGGGATGAGAGGAGCTCCCAGAATGCCACAACATGAGGCAGAGGCAATGTGGGGTGGAATGAGCCTCCCCGTCTCTTCCTTGAAATGTGTGAAAAGCAATGACAACAAATGCCAGAATAATTATTTTCCTATATATTAAAATATGTTCATGAAGATCTATATTGTTTTTCTGCTGATCTGGATGACAGTGACATTCTTTTAATAAGCTGTTTATGGAGTGATTGTTTATGGAGCTGCAGTGATGGTCTTTTCCCAGGCTGCCCTCCTCATGGATTATGTAGCTCCTGTGAAGATTGTTTCATGAATCACCATGCTTTGAATCACCAGGGCAGGATTTCAGTTACTCTTCTGCACGTTTCTATGGCTCTCCCTACAGCTTCCGAGTGGACTCTGGCTTCAAAGCAAAGCTATTTCACCCCCAGTTGTGCTCAGCTGGAATCAGTCCATTTGCAATTTCCCATCATTTGATGTGTTGAGGTTGAAAGCAAAGGAAATACTGGAAAATGGGTAAAATATCCATAGAATGTACATGGAAGCACACTTCCTCTCTCGGCGAATGCCTCCTCTGTATTCACTGCCCTGCCTGGGTGTCTGATGGAATGATTTACTAATGACCTTTGATTGCAGCCACGGCGAAGGCCATGCCAGAGCAGGGAGAAGCAGCATGGAGCAGAGCTGTGGCTCCAGACAGCCTGGCCTGCCCCAGCAAGGAAATGACCTTCAAATGAAATACATGTGAGTGTTCCAGGATGTGCACTCTGTGTGTTCTATATGTGTGTGTATAGCATCAGTTTTAGAGGTTCTTCACTGACAGCAGTAAAAGCTTTTTTTAACACATAGCTGGTAACTCTGTCTTCTGCATAACTCATTGAGGTACTTCAAAACGTGGTGGTCTTTAAATATATGGAACTATTCCAGGCCTCAAGTCAAAAAGAACCTTAAATTCCTTGCTGAGCTAAGGAACAACTGGAGAAATATTCCAGTTCTCACCTACGTCTCCTTCCTCCTACAACTTTCTGCTGGTTGCAGTGATCCCCTTAGAAGCTCAGAGTCCGCTTGGAAGCTTTGTGCAAGTCTTTCTGTTTCTCTTCCCTAATCCTGTTTCTGACCTGCCCTTAAACTCCTTTTCCTCTTCATTTCCCAGTGGATGGGAGCAGCAACTCTGTGCTCAGCAGGCTCCAGACTTCAGAACCCTATTGCACCAGCAACAAATTAGCTTCGAAGGACAGACCATACCAGTTCCCTGGATCCGAGGACGCTCATCTTTGAGCAGGTTCTGTGGTTGTCTCCTTGCAAATAAAACCTTCCTGGTCCTCTGGCTCCAACTGGTATCGGAAGGCAGGTGACCTGCATTCTGCTTGGTCCTGCCACCGTCTCGCTGCGTGATGCTGGTGAGTTTGGCATGAAATGCCTCACATACTGTGTGTGCCACAGCTGTAAGGATTGCAGCACAAGCATCATCATTATCTTTAATTCCTGAACACTGGTTGCTACAAGAACCGCAGCACAGAGGAAAGTGTCTTCATTATTGCATTGTAACTCATGTCTTGAAGCCACATTTTCTCCTGCAGTCAGGCCAGAACCTGCTCTCTAAGTTATCAGGTTTTAGTTTTGGTAATCTTTATCTGCTTTGGCCTTTTCTTGTCGTTCTTCATAAGAATGCAAGTGACTCCACAGGCTTGTCTGGCAATGCATTATCCCAACTGGCTTCCTGAGGCTGCTGCCTTTCCATTACCAAGGTCAAAGTACAGCTCCTAAAGTGCCAGTCAGCTGCACTACTTTATTTCTCTCATTCAGCAACTTCATAGTAGAGGAAATATATTTTATCCATACATACAGTAATGTGAGAGGAAACCACTTCCCACATACACAAATTCCTGACTCATTCCTTTCAAACGGGGCTGAAACAACTGCTGAATCCAACACAAAAAGCGACGATACTCATTCAATAGGCTTTTCCAGCTTTCCAGTATGAGGAGGAGGATCACAGAGAGATGTCTTGTAGCAAGAATACAGATTGGACTGGAATCACCGGGCAATGGGGATTATTTCCAGTTCCATTACTCTGATTGTTAGCCTTGGGCATCTAGTCTCTGCACCTAGGTTTACCCATCTAAAATAGTCACAATGATCCATCTTATTCCTGTTGTTGTCTGAGCCTGCTGTGGTTTTAGAGGGGGTGGCTCACAGATGTCTGCAATGTCATGTTGAGATCTGGAGACCAAAAGTATTATACAATGGAAAAATCACAGCATTGCACTGCCGTCATCCCCCTGATTTTTGGTAACATGGCTGCCCATAGCATTCAGAGACTGAGCCTTCCAGAAGCTGGGAGAGGTTGGATGTTTGCAGCTTGTAAGGATAGTTTGTTTGCTCCCTCATAGAAAAGCAATGAGAGGTTTCCAATTGTGTAACAGGTTCAGCAGCAGCAGCAGCAGAAGTGTTGGGTTATTGCATGTGCCTTCCTAGCTCGTCACACCTCTACGCAGGCAGAATTAATCTCAGCAAATTGAGAGGTCACTGATTGAGGCTAAATTTGAGCAGCAGTAATTAGGAGAATGAGTGAAGTGTGTTGTTCTCTGAGCAGATTTGATTTAATACATTGCACTGCTTGGATGGCCGCAGTTGTGGCGAAGGGAAAGAAGAGAAGGTGCTTGACAGAAGTGTAGTGGATTTACTGGGTAACTGAGAGCTGAATTTACATGATCTATCACAGCTTTGATGGGGGAAGCTTCAACCCCCTGGGGATTCCCATAATGACCCTGTAGGCATTCAACCAGCCACTAAAGGCACTGTTGCATCCGAGCCATCACCTACAGAATACGCCTAAGTGGGTTTTAGGATCTTGTTCAAGTGTAAACAATGTGGCATCTACTCACTGAGTTACTGAACTGATCCTAGGGATTAGGTTCCCTTCCCCACCAGTGTGCGTGAGTAAAGAATCTGAGTTGCACTAACAAGTAATGTATTGTGCTTCCTGACAGGTAATTTATAATGCATAAGGCCTGAGATTCCAAAAACCACTGTTAGGGCAAGTTTTGCAGGGGAGAGAATGTTTGTTACTAAGATGAGAGATGTGCTGGCATCTCCCTGCAGTCAAAAAACCCCAACAAGACAACGCAGTGAATGTGCATGGAGCAGCCACAGCTTCTCTGGGCAATCTGTGCCAGTGCCTCAGCAGCCTCATGGCGAAGAATTCCCTTCTATCTAATGAGGTGTGTGCTGGTAGCAAAGCTGCAACCATGCTGCAGTTGTGAGACGTGATTTTAAGCTGAATGGATATACCCAAGCCAGATCTCATGATTAGCAGTGAAGATTCAATAGTCCAGGTGTCAGCTGCCCTAAGCAATTCAGTGTGAGCTCTGGCTGGCTTGGACAGCCCATGCTGAAGCCCAAGCTGTTACATGCTCACTGCCCTCATTAATGATCAGTCTCCCCTAAAGCTAAGCAAGGTATTCACCCACATTACAGGCAGAACTCCTAAATGAGTATGGAAAGGACTGAACCTGTAGTTCAGCTGCAGAACTTGACAAAGTCTTTCGCATCCAGACCATGCCATAGTCCATGCTGCCATGAAGCTCAAAATTCCCTGTACTGGCACAGCACAAAGAGAGGCAGGAAAAAGCACCCGCTGATGGGTGTGTGATGCCAGCGCTGCCACTTGGAAATGAACTCATCCAACTGTGTGTTAGTGCTTCAGCAGTCACCTCAGCTCTGAAGCTACCCTGCTGTAAAGCCTGCTCTTTGGAGTGCTCCAAAGGGACAACTATGAAAGACTATGCAAAGATTGGTAATTGCTGCAAAGCCCTGTCGTGAGTCACACTTTAAGAGCTTACTGCTTGATGGCTTCTCATGCTCTTATATAAAATGCCAAATAGCATATGAGCAGAACCATGGGGTAGGAAGTTCACCCCCTTTCCTGTATTCATAGCTGATAAAACCTTCCCAAAGGTTTTTGTTGGGTACTTTTCAAACTGGATTAAGAATCCACCCCTGCTCAGCGCTGCAGCACAGAGCACTCATCTGATGCCCAGCACAACAGTTACCTTGCCAGGAGATTTGCTGTCCTAATGCTGCTGTCCTAAGCAGCTCAATCTTGAATCCGATTTCTTTGTTTCTGATTTGGGGCAAGCTGCTGTAACAGAAATGTTCACTAAGGACTGCTAAGCCACTTGGCATGGCTCGCAAACCCCAGCCTGTTAACTGTTCTCTTGCTCTTCCCACTTGGCCAGGGTCCTGCTCACTTGCATTTAAGGAGGACTTTAATTTGTTTGTACTACAGTGATGTTGCACAGATCAGCTTGTAGGTACTGGTTTATTTTCCTAGCTGAGCTAGGCAAATATGACAAAGACTTACATGGGTTACCTTTATAAGGGAAGTAAATCTTTATAAGCAAAACCTCAGAGAAGCAGCAGCTTGCTTTTCTTGGACCCATCTGTGCACTGTATATTTAATCCTATTTCTGTTGTTATTGGATTTACTGGATACATTTTATACCGTGCATAAGGAGATCCACAGGGATGTGATCTACTCAGAGGATGTGTCCCAGCAGGATTTTAGTCTAATGATTGTAATAGGAGCGGGATCAAACCAAGCCTGCCATGCAGTTGGCATTTACAGAAGCATTCTCTGAGATCAAGAGATAAATGGTAATCGAAAGTCGATTAAAGAGAAGTGGTATTCCATGAGAAATTTGTATCAAGTTTGGATGTAAACTGCAATTTGTAGGAGGAAAGTTACTGAAAAAACACTTTGTTTGCCCAACCTGGATACAGACCTGGAATTATCCAGCTCCTGAAAGCCACTGAAAAATATGGATGGATCAATTCCAGAGGAGGAGCCGACTACAGGGAATACCAGTATAGAAATCACAACATAAAACCTCCACAAGGATCCCCTGCTCTATTTGAATTGCAGCAGGTTTCTGAGGAGCATTTGGTAAAAGTTCTGCACCAACTTTCGCATCAATAAAACAGTTGAGACAAAAGTGGAGTCAAAGAGCAGTGGAAACAGAGCTGCCTGGGGCCTGCCCACAGTCAGATGCGGGAGTGCTGGTCACTGGGTTAACAGCACACTGAAACCCTTTTGTCACCCTGGAAAAGCAAATCCATTAGTAAAACCGACAGAGACATCTAGCTCTGTTTCCTGACATCTGCAGTTGTCTGTGTCCTGGGTTCAGCCACACAGTGGTGTGTGATGGAGATAAGTGAGCAGGATAAAAATGTTACAATAACCTCTAAAAACGGGAGCCTTGGAAACACAATGCTGCTCTTACGTGCGAAGTGTTTCTCATGCAAGTGTCCCTGGGAGATGTTTTATAATAAAGTCTGAATGAAATACGATAAAAATCAAATCAAAGCTCATTCACTGTACACCAAACAGAGCAGCTCCGGTTTCAGCTTTGGTTTGAAAGCCAGCAGCAGGATTTACTTGCTGAATTCCTCCTGCTGCTGCTGCTCAGAATTCCAAAAAAAATAAGGGAAAAAGATAATTTATAAGAAGTTTGTGGAATGGAGAAGCTGATGGTGTCAAGTGATCAAAAGGGAACGACTCGAAGAGTTCTTCAGCAAGCTGCAAATATCCACATAATAAACAGAACTCGGTTCTATTCCAGGATCAAAAGCCTAATTTTACATGTACAGCATTTTCTTTTCAAGGATGCAAATGATAATTACTGCATGCAGAAATATTAATGTATTACATGCTTCATTTGCATGAAAAAGTTATGCCAGTGCAAGCAAAGCTCAGCCCCTTGCTTTGTGTGCAGCACAACAGTACCCATGCAGGTAGGGATGAAGAGTGCAGCTCTGGGTCAGGGTGTGCAGGAGGTTATCCAAATTCAATACCCAAACACTGATTTGAGATGCAGAAGTCCAATGTCCATGTTGTTAACATTTTGGCTACTGCCAGAACATTCCAGCTGGGCTAAAGGGATCCAGCATCATTTAAGGTTTGATGACTTGAAAACCAGACAGCCTCCTCTTACTGGTACTTTTCCATCCCCAAGTATAGGTCCAATGTGGTTTTAGCACGAAAAGTATTTCTGCTAATGACTCATAAAATTCTAGATTAAATTAATGCTCTGTGCCAAAAGCTGTCTCCAAAGGTGTAAAGGCTCCCTTAGAAGGTTAATAGTGATGATTTCTAATCCTGGCCAACTTCCACATGGTGACTGTTAGGATCAAGCTGGCAGTGATTTTCATGTAAATGAGTCCATTATCAGAACTCTGCTTACCAGGCTGTAAGCACTTAGGGGAAACTGGCATCAATACTTCCAAGACAAGCACATTTTCCCTTAATGTTCCAAATAGTGTCATTTGGTTGGGTTTTTTTCCTCTAAACAATGGTTCAGGTCAATAGTTTGATGATCAAAACCCAGATCATATAAATGAAAGCTAATTCTTAACCACTAGAAGTATGAACATCTTTGGGTTAGCTAGCTCTAGTGTAATTGTACAGAGAATCTAGTTGAATAAGTCACAGTAAAACAAGTAGGGCATGAAAACCAACCATTCTAAACCCACATTTTTTACATTAAAAATGTGTTGAAGACTTCAAAAACCTTAAAAAAGGCAGGAATAGAACTTGTGGGAAGCTTTTAAATGTTAAATAGGGACTTTAACCTTGTATTAGCTGTGGACCTTTCAGTCTCGAGGAAATATTCACCTCTAGGTTCCTATTTGTAGGCTATCAGTTGAGAATCAAATCATCAATCTAGGCTAGAGTTCTATGGCCAGCAGTAGCCAACACTGCACCCCTCAGGGAAGGATGTAAAACCTCTTCATTCCTCTTGCATGCATTCCAACTGCCCATATTGCACATACTGACAGTGGCAAGGATCTGCCTGACCTTGTTTGCTGCTCTGCTTAATTTCACCATCATTTGTCATCATTTGTCCCCCTCGTGGCACGTTTTAGCAAACAGGAGGTAGCTTTATTAGAGAGCTTTATCTGAATCAGTGCTGTCATTGCAAACCTACCTGTTACATTTTGTTTCTGCCTGAAACACTGAGGCTTCACTTGGTGATAAGGGATGGTCCTATTGAAGTTCTGTTGTTGTTCCTTGACAAGATCAGGGTTTAGCCACCGGCTCTTTGTGTTACACAAGTGCGTGTTATAGAGAAAGTCTGTCTTATCAGAGCCAGAAATCAGGATCCTGGTTATTGAGAAAGCACTGCTGTAACACTGCCAGCTAAGAGCATGGCTGATTACACTTACACCATTATAAAGTATTTTAGATACCTTATTAAGTATTGCCATAAATGCACAGAGAAAAGTGATGTTCTAGGAGCGCCTGGCTGAACAAATTGGAGAAATAGGGCTGTGAGTCATAACAGGAGCTCAGGATTGAAAACATCGCATGCCAAGCAGTACAAAGACGTTCAGTTAACCTCTCATGTCCTGATAATGATGCTGGAAATTCTTCACTGCACTGCAATATTGGACTTACGCCTGGTGGGGAAGATGAGCTGACCGCTTTTGATATATCTAGGGCAATGCTGGTTAATCAGTGGTTTGGGCATCTCATTTTAGAGATCTAAATTGGAAATTTTTTGCAAATAGCCACAGTTATGAAACACCCCACGATCTTCAGGATAGGAGAAAAGTTTGCACTTCTTACCCATCTGGGCTTGGGAGAGATGAAATTCATGCCTCTTAGAAACTGCAGGCTTCATCTCTTAGAACGCACTTCTTCAACTGGAAATCAGCTCAGCTGCCTAGAAAACCCTTCCAGTGACAAAACCTTCCCCTTGTCCAGAGCATGATAAAGGTATTAAACAGAACTGGCCCTAATACTGAGCCCTGGGGAACATCACTTGTGAGTAGCACACTGCTTCTGAGTACGGACTACAAGGGAAACCCTAGCTCTGTTGAAACCAATAGTGCTTGGCTGTTGGCCTTAAAGGAGCTGGTAGTTAAGTCCATTTTAGGTTAGCAGCATAGTGAAGTATTTGTTATAGAAATGTTGCCTACTCAGGGTTTCCTGAAGGTCATCTTTAAGTCCACAATCACCGTTTGGACCATGAGCTTCCACCTGTGGCCTGAATTGCTTCACACAAGATACTGCCTCTAGAGCCCATTTACCTGGGTAGATTAATCAGTGAAGACCTTTGACAAGCAGCTGTCAAACAGCCTGAGAGACAGCATGGGGGTGGCAGGCAAAGGGGAGGTAATGCCATGGCTGTGGTTGCTCCTTGGTACTCTCTGTCAGAGACGCAGCTTGTTACGCTCTCTGATGGAGATGCAGCTTCTGCATCTGAGCACAACTGCAGGGAGCTCCCCACACGCTGATCTCTTTGGGGAGCCCCACTGAAGGGCAGGATGTCTCACAGTACAGCTCTACCATGCAGAGAAAGAGAGGAGTGATCTCTCGAAGCACTGGGATCTCTCTGCAGGAAGCTCCTTGCAGGACTATGAACTGTATCTGTATTGCATTTAGCACAAGAACTCATTCTGAACGGGACCCTTGGGCATTGATGCACTAGAACAATTAAATAATGGTAGTTAATAAAACTTCCTACACAGCCGTGTACATTTCATGCGAGCTGAGGTGGCCTCATAAGTAAAGCAGCTCTTCCACCTTGTGGTTACACAGAGTTTGTACACCAAAAATCACTGCTAGGAATACTGCTGTTAAACAGACCCAGCACACAAAGAGCTATTGCTATCACAGGACCTCACTCACAGACCAATGCTACGAATATTAACTAGCCCTATTCTGTAAGCTGAATGCGTATGCACTTCTACATGTGTGTGCAAACTAATAGGTTTTTATTGCCCTCTAGTGATCCCAGCCACAGATGCTGTGAGATCTGATGTAAGAACAGCTTGAGTGCTTCCCTTATCCTCCTTGTTAAAAAAAAGGCCTTTATTCAATGCAACATGCAAGCTTTGATACGCTGATAGCATATAGTGATGTGGGAACAGAGTGTGAGCACGTCCCAGATGTGGAAACCATCAGAGATGGCAACCAGTTTCCGCGAACAATGCCACTAGAACTAAAAGGAGCTACTTGATGGCAGTGAAAAATTCATCTATGCTTCTCTACCAACCTCTACTCTCTATTTCCTGCTTTTTTCCTCTGGCTATTGAAGCAATCCTATAGTCTTTGTTGTCTGCATCAAGGCACTATTCAGCACAACTGGGCCCAGTGTCACTAGTCAGTTGCCACAGAGCGAAGCCTGATTTCAAAGCAGTAATTAAAAGTCAACTATGTGCTAATGCAACAGAGTATAATGAGATACATAATTTTTCAGTAAATGCTGAAGATGTGCACTGTGTGAAACAGTGGCACACATTGCCTAACAAACTTCAGAGCATCAATGAATATTAATGTCTTTAATGATCCTAAATTGCACTATATCCAAAGCAGGATTAGCGTGGATATATGAGGCGCTGATTTGGTGCAAAGACAAATAGCAAAACATGCAAAGAACAAGCTGTTTAACATCCACGTCTGCTTCTCAGATGTTGCTGTTCCCTAAAAAGCAGTTTATTGATTACACGCAATCCTCCTCACCATCATCATTCCAGTTGTACCAGCTGGCACCGCTCTAATCCGAGTCCTCTACTTCCTAAACACAGTGTAAAAATCATCTCTAGTGATCAAATGCCTTTTTTGTCACTCAGACAACAATTGGCTGCCAAAATGGTTCCCCAAGATAAACTGTCAGAGTCAGGGAGTCGCATCAGGGCAGAATTTGACCCAGTGTTTCACACAGCTTTACTGTAATAACTCCCCAATATCTGTCTTCAGTTTCTTTTGCACTGCTGTTCTGCAGCCACAGCTGATGGTACAAAGGAGCTGATTTTGGCTCCTCTCTATGTATTTTTTTACTTCAGCTGGCAAACCAGGGTTATTTCACTGGAAAGTCCTAAGAAAGCTCGCTTTCATCAAGTGTTTTCTCTACCTAGAATTGCACTTTGGTGGCAAATTTTAGCTGTAGGACTGCACCCAAGTAGGAAGTTCAGACCCTGAATGGGCAAAATAGGAATGTAAGCAAAACCAAATGAGTTTTCAGCGTTGTGCCTAAGTAGTCAATTCTATGTAATCCAAGGTTATCTATTTACAGTAGGAAAACAAATTATCTTATTGTCTGTTTTTAAAACCAACAGGAACTCAAGCAGTGACAAGTGAGCCGTGCAAGGAATGACAGTCCATTCAATACTTCTACCTATTCTTATGGCACTGATAAAGGCTACTAGCACAAAACCCACGTGTGGCTATCCCACAAAGCCAGTTTTTAAGGACAGACATCACTGTGGAGGGGAGATAGACTGAGACCCTAGAAGACTGACATTATCTCTTTGTCAAAAGAGCAATTACAATAGGAACAGTAGATTGACAAGCTTCCCCTCAGACTCTTTCAAAAATGCTTGAGCTTGATTTAGAGATAAAACCTTTGAGAAGACAACTTCAGTCTTCATTCATCTCTTCTAGCATCAGATGTCTAAAATATAGGTATCTAGTCTGAAGCAGTCCCCTTAGTTCCCACTATAATCGATAGAGATGGACACCTTTGGAGGATGATTCATCTAATCTGAAAATAGATGTCTAAAATAGGTAGAGCATTTCTCCAGAGGTATCCACTTGTATCTCCACTGACCATGGAGATTGTAGACAGACACTCAGACACCTCACTTCTAAAGGGCTAAAAGCCCTTAGATGAGCCATTTAGATAAGGATAAAGCCATGTTACTCTTTTTACCATAGCAGCGACCAGGCAATAGTGATGTTACCAACACCTCCCATAATAATTTGCCTTATTTTCATAAATCCTCCAAATTTTGGCATTTCATTGCTTCTACCATCCGTTCCCTGGATCACTGCTGTTGCCTTCCACAAAACCACTGCTAGTTCTTCCTTCTCCACCTATCAGCTCTGATACACCAGGCACAGTGCCCACATTAGCAAGTCAAACTGGCTCTGCAGGACAGCATGTCAGTAGGAAAGCAGCTGCTTTCTCTCTAATGAGAAATGGGTGGGTTAGAACCAGTTTTGGTAAATTGGATGTTTTGAAATAAACTGCTCTGGACAGGAACTGACTCATACATTCTCAGACCCATTGGTATATGTCTTCAAGAACACCTAGAGGAGATGCATGGTTTCAGAATGCACTCTGAAGGGGAATGAGGACTGGAATTAGGACTAGCTTTCTATGAACCAGATGATTCCTGAAGTCCCTTCTAACCTGGTATCCTAGAATTCTATAATTCTAGTCTTTTAAGCTCGGAAAAGTAGGGATCAGACAATCAAACAAAGCATACCTGAGTACTTGGAAAATAGCAGGGCGGTTTGGGCTCTCTAGGTATAATGGAGCCTGTACACTGATTCTATTTGCTTTATATTAACACTTGTAATTGCTTTTCACCTTTCTCTAACTTCTGTTTACCTTTTATTGCAGATAAGATATACATATTTATACTGTACTATTATATTTTTATATATTAGATATTTTATATATATAAAAATATATACATACAAAGGGCTGAAAAGGGCATTAGTGACTCTCAGATGGAAACTCCTTCAGCAGTGAATCAGTGTAAGCACATCCCTTGCTGATGCTCTGGGGTGATAGAGGGATGCTCAGTGATACACGCTGCTGTACCTTGACTTCTTTGACATGCAGGTCAATGTTTCACGTTTAATGTTTCATGCTTTATTAGTATCCCAGCTCGACCTGGGTGCGTTAAACCCCGGCTCAAGTGGGACTGTGTGACACCACCGGCCGCATTCCGTGTGCGCAGGGAGTTTCTTCCTGCTGAGAAAGGCCCAAACCATTCCGTTATGAAAAACACAAGTGCAGAAAATCAATTTTAAAGCGTTTATTTATATATTTATCTGTCAAAACCCCGAAGTCTGCATTTCTGTCCTCCTCAATAGCCTGCAACCGCATACCTGCACCTCGCTGAGCTGGTAGTCGAGACGAGCAAGACTACAACTTCCAGCAAGCTGCGCGCCACAGCGGTCATCTGATTGGTTGCCCAGTCCAGCGGGGAGCCAATAAGTATCAGGGGCCCACTTTGGGGGGCGCTGGTTACTCTGGCAGCAGTGCATGATGGGAGTTGTAGGCGCTTTGCCGTCGCGGCACCGAAAGGGCGGCTGTTGCTGGGGGACGGCGCTTGCGCAGTGGCGGCGGCGGCTCGGACGCGGCGCGTGGCAGGAAGCGGAAGGGGGCGGCTGAGCCCGGTCCCTGACGTGTCCCTCCGAGGCCGCTGCCGCCGGTACCCGCGCTGTGCTCCCGTCCGGCGGCCGCCATGGGCCGTGAGTACCGGGCGCCTCGGCCGGGGGCGGCTGCCGAGGGAAGGGAGGGGATAGGAGGGGACTGAGGTCTCCGCGGGGCCGCGGCTCGGCCACCGGCTGCGCTTTCACAGGCACCCCGGGACGGGCCCCCCTCCCTGGGAGTCTCTCTGAGGGGCCGCCGCTCAGCGCGGAGGCCGCGGGCCCTCACTCAGGGCCCTCGGAGCTGCCCGCGTTGTCGGCGCTCCCTCCGCGGCCAGCCCTGCGCGGGTCTGCCTTCCTCTGGGTTCGAGGCTTCCACTGGGTTTTTAATTCATTTATTTTCATGGAAGGACCCGTTTCCTGGCTATCGTGCTGGGAAGGGAGCTTGCTCCGTGATGCCCGGTGACCAGCCTGCGGCGCCTGGCAGACCTTTAGGGCCCAGCCATCCGGGGCTCGCTGTGCTTGTGCTGTATGAGGCAGGGACAGACGCGCTGTCCAGCTGGGGCTTGGTCATAAGGCGTTCAGTTGCACTGCCAGAGCAAGCTAGGAACAGTGGGTGCAGGCTAGAGTAATCTGGGTAAATGGAAGGCTTCAGAGTCTGCTCCTTGAGGAGGATCTGCTTGAAAAGCATCTTAGTATAATATTGTAGATGTAGGAGGGAATCACAGTTTGCTTTAAATTTAAACCCACAATCCAGCATAACTTTTCAGGTGATTGATCATTTTAAATTAAGTAAATAATTTTTATGGGCTGGTTTTAAAGTGTCATGAAATTGCATCTGAAGTTGCTGCCTTCCACAGTGAATCCCAGACTGGTTTGTGTTGGAACCTTAAAGCTCCTCCAGTTCCAACCCCTGGCATGGGCAGGGACACCTTCCACTGGAGCAGCTTGCTCCAAGCGCCTGTGTCCAACCTGGCCTTGAACACTGCCAGGGATGGGGCAGCCACA